>WJBV01000009.1:0-99345 GCA_034509305.1 Aspergillus cristatus
AATAAAATTGTTTTTATTAAAGAGCTACTAGTGTAACCGAATACGTTTTTACCTGATCCAGCTGCGATAACTGTACTAATATACCGAATCCTGGTATAATTAATATATAACAAAAATTTTGATTAATCAAATAGTTAATAATAATAATCTATTCTAATTAATACTCAAGAATTCAACATCCTTGTTAGGACTTTATCTTAAATTGTAGTATCATTTAATCTGTTCATTGTACTTTTTAATTTAATAATTTTTTCAAGTCCATCTTTGTTTAAATGGTCTTTATTTTGAATTATTAAATATGCTTTTCTTCATTTTAAATAGTTAACATGTTTACTAGATAATAAATGAAAGTAATCAAAATAATTAATAACATTTTTAGCTGAACCAAAACTAGTAGATCCATAATAATATGTATCTTGACTTTTTCTATAGCCAATATTACCACCTAAAAATTCTTTAATTAATAGTAAAATATATTCTTTTTTTTGATCAATTTGAAAATTTAATCTTACTTCAATTTTTTTACTACGATTAAGTATTTTTATTTGAAAACTAGCATCAGCATCAGAAAAACCAGCTAATCATGATTTTTTAAATTATTACTTAAATTTAATTTTAAACTAATTTTTTTACTAAATTCAGCATAATTATCATGATTTAATATATTATTAGTTATTTGATTAAATTATTTTCTGTTCTAATTTTACCATTTATTAAATTAATTACTTTTTCTATACCTTCTCTAGCTGCTACAACTAGAAGAAAAGCATTTTTATTTTTAACTTTTTTAACACTTCCATAACCTAATCTTTCTTTTGTATAATAGGCTAAGGAAGCATCTAATGAGTGAAATACAATAACTAATTGTTGTCTACTACTGAAATGACCATCACCATCTATTAAACCAGCTAAATAATGTCCCAAATTGATCATCACTAACAGGTTTTAAATGTTTAGGTACATGAACAGAAATAGATTTTATATTTTCTGTGTTTTACTACAATTTCGTTGCATAAAGTCTCTGAGGTTCCATTTTTAATAATAAAAATGTTACCTGCTGATATACTTCATCGTTTTAACTTTTTTACTGTGTCATTTAAGATTGAGTATTTAAAACTTAATATTGAAGTGGTCCCAGCATACAGCAACGTTAAGAAGCCTATATATTTGACCTCTGGATGTCCGAAGAATCCACTTCTTCAAATTTAACTTTACTAAGTCTCTTGTTAAATCCAGGTACTGGTAATTCCAGGCTTGTGCATACAAATTTGTATGGAAGAAGTCGACTGTACATTAAGCAGCATTTCAGCCACCCACCAGTGAACCAGTCTGTAGCGATTACTTATATAACCGACGGTCTTCAAACGAGAAATTTGTTGACCGTTTTCACTAGCATTGCTAATATTTATACTACTTTTCCTTATATTTATTAATACTAATAAATACGTAATAATACATAATATATATTATACATAAGAGTTGCAAGTAGTAATAGCTAAATATTAACTAAATCTAAGGTATATTCATAGAATATTCACTCTTTCAGATCTTATAGTTTTTTGCATCTGTCTTCAGAGCTTCATAGCTTATACGCTAAACCTTGACTTGTTTTCCCTAATATATTAATTAGAATTTATTTATCAATCTAGCCTTTTCTATCATTTCCAATCTTTTTGTAGGATCAATATGATGTTTTTTTAATAAATCATCATACATTTCTTTTCATAAAGTATAAGATATACTTTTTTTAGTATATAATTTGTAACTATCAAAATAGAAAAAGATATTTTTACAATTTTTTACTCCTCCTATTCTGAATTCATAAGTATTATCTATGCTATGTCTTGAAACAATACCACCTTTAAATAATATGCATAGATGTTCTAGTACTTTAAGATTAATATCTCATTTTTGTGAAATATTAAAATTGTAACTAAATCCTCTGTGTTTACCTATAGAACAGGTGAAACAACCCTCTCCATCTGTAAATCCAGCTAATCAACTATTATTTAAACTTGGTAATATTGAACTATGTTTCAATTCAACAACATCTAATCTTATTCTACCTTTAGCTACTCAGTCATTAAATCCTTTAATGAATTTTTCAAAACTTTTTTGTTTGCTTGGTAAAATAAGATTACCATTAAATAAACTTATGATTATATCTATCTCTACTTTACTTTGAGTAACATACCTACTAGTATTTAATGATTGAGATATTACTTTACCAAACCCTAATGTTTCTTTTATAAATTCTAAAACTTTTACATCTATAGTACTTTGTGTAATAACAAAGGCTAAATCTCCTCTATTATTAACTATAAAAGATCCTTCACCTTCTGAGAATCCTATTAATCAAGCTAAGAAGTTTTCTGAAGGTGGATTTACATCAGGTAAATGGGTTTTAAACTTTTTATAAAAAGGTGTAAAATCAAAATCATTATTACTTATGGCTATAGTACTATAGTTCGATTTTTGTGAAAATCTAAAGTAAACATATATAGCTAAACTTGATAAAGTTAAATAATTTAATATATTTCTTGAGAAAAGATGTTGGTATAAAATAGGATCACCACCACCAGCTACTTCGAAGAATGAAGTATTAAAGTTTCTATCAGTTAAAATCATAGTAATACCCAATTACTATTGGTCTACTGGAAAAAATCCCATAACTATAAGTATAAAACTTAGTTTCGAAAAGAACTTCGCCCCGTAGGGCTACGTTATTTAAGGTAGACACTCAATTTCTCTCGAAATTGTTTGGACTATATTTTATATTTTCAATTTGTAAAAATTTTGTAAATGATCTCAAGTAAAAACAGTTCTTTTATCATTCATATTAGATTTTATATTTAAAATTTTTTCTTTACCTAATTCAGTTTTATGTTCACCATTATTAAATAAATCTACAACTTTCATTCAATCTATAGAATCTAAATACTTAGTTCCAAACAGTGGATATTTAATTAAATAATTCTTTGCTTGATTATTTCCTTGTAAATTAGTAGTTCTAACTCTATACTCTGGAGTAGATTTATTTAATCTTGTTTCTTTAACTTCAGTGTTAAATAAATCAGCAATTTTTTTTTAAAAACTCCTGATTACTAAAACCTTTATGATCTGTTTGTCTTTGAGATATTTCCAATTTACATTCGAATTTAGGATATTTACCACTAAGAGTACTTCTAACTTGAAAAGAACCATCTGCTTCTATAAATCCTGATAATCAGGCATTAGATTCTAAGGGTTTATTATTTAAAGGCTTTTTTTCAATATTTATCTTACCTTGATAAAAATCAATCAATTTATATAAACTATTTACCTTAGGTGTTCTCATATTACCATTTAATAAAGATATAACAAATAATATACCCTCATTATTATTTATAGTCAAAATATAAGCATTAACACCTTTTTTTCTTGAAAGAGAACCAAAACCTAATTCTTTTTGAATCATTAAAGCTAGAGGTAAATCTTTTAAATGAAAAACAATTTGAATTGAAGGATAATTCAATTTACCTTTAGGTGATCTTAAAGTATTTGGTACTATTATAGTACCGTCACCTTCAATAAGACCTGCTAAATAAGCAGCAAAAGGTAAATTATTATAATTATCATTATAATTATTATTGTACGTCGAATGCAAGGATCTACAATGAAAATACTTTGGCGTGTAGTCTCTGAAGAACCCATCTAGGTTTAAACCTAGATGGTTTCCTACTGATTGTGTTATATATCTATAAATATATAACAGTTTCCAGTATATAGCCAAATTTAATACCGGCAGTTTTCTATGTTTACCGGCTAATACAGGTAATGATAATAATAACAATACTGCTGTTATTACTACAGCTCAACCAAATAAGGCTAATTTATGTAAACGAATACCTGGACTTCTCATATTTAAAATAGTTGTAATGACACCAGCGCCAGAGGCGCAGATTGGACTATATCTTCAGCGCATCATATCTTACAATGCGGTGTCTAACTTGTAGTCTCTGAGGAACCTACTAGGATACAAATAAGTATCCGTTGGTTTCCTGCTGATTGAGCATAGCCTACAAGATTGTCACGTGTCTATGTAACATCGTACCTATAGGCACTAAGCTGTTCCAGCATATAGTTAGATTTTTTATATGAACCCCATACCTAAAATATTTGTTTTATATTAATTTAAATTTATAACCTTGATAAGCTTTATCCGTATTTATACGTCTAACTAGCGTAGATTGATTTGCAGGTAAACCTTTACTATTTAAATATTCAACGCACTTACCTAAACTAGGGAATATCTTAGTTTTATTACAATCTTTTTCATCGATTAACATTACTGATTTACTTAGACTACTAATAGGTTTAGCTTTATTATTTTTTAACCTATCATTTTCTAACTTTAATGCTAAATCTGTAATAGATATATCACTTATTTTAGTATTTAATGCAGGTTCTCTAGTAAATAAATATCTACCTAAATAATAAGTACCTTTATTTAAATGCTTATTAAATGTAACATAACTAATATTAAGATTAGTAATAAAATCTTTTTGTTGCATTGAAAAGTAATACAAGATACTTTTATCTCTATTATACATATACAAAGGTTTAGCATTAGATCCACTAGGATTATTTACAACTCTTACTGTATTTAAATTAAAAGAAGGATCCAATAAATAATATTGTTCCAATACTATCTCGGATCTAAATTCATAATTGTCATATAAAGGTATTACCTCCAAAGTAAATTTAGATAAATTTCCTTTTAGTTGCGGAATTAATAAACCAATTGCTTTATGTTTATCTTTAAAATAACCATTTAATCTAATTGCTAATTGTGAAGAAGAACCGACATATTTCTCTCCAGTTTCTTTGTGTTTGAATATGTATACTCCTGAAACTTGTATCTTATTAGAAGGTGAACCAATTTTAGCTTTAAGGCTTTCCATTGTTTCATCTTTATCTAAATCATCATAAATAAATCCTCTTCTTTGAATAAGATCTTTTAATATTTCTTCAGTAATTTCTATATTACAATGAGATAAAATATCGTTAATTACTTTTGCCGTTACAGGTTTACCTGATTTCATTTGTTCATGAGCTAATTTGTGAACAAATTGATTTGCTCCGCTCCTTCCCAAAATAATTTTTCATTTATCCTTACTATTTTTATTTCCTCGGTTAGGATCGGATGGGCTATTATTTAAATTTCTTTTACTGCTAAAATTTCGCCTAGTCCCTTCGCTCTGGAAAGGTGATGTTGTTAGTTTTACATAAAAGCTTACCATTAGATTTATATTTATCAATAAAACAAATACGTGCCAAGTTAAGTTCATAGCTCCTAACATACTACTAATTCCACTTAAGTGTAAACCAAAAATTGCTAAATCAACACTTGGTCCACTGTGTGATTGGATTCCTGATAATGGAGGATAACAATTGTGTTGGTAACCTCATTTTCTTTAAAAAATTATCGTTACACTCAATGAGTTTCCTCATTGTTCGGACTATACCTTTATCTTAATAACAATAAAATATATTTATTTTTTATCATAGAACTCGAAATCTTCGATATTCATTAATTTAATTTTAAGTTTTCTAATTAAATCTCTAATTTTGCATAATTTATCAAAATCTCCTTTATGTTTTACATAAGATCTTGCTCATATTCTATACTCTACTGATTTCATACCTTTCATTGTATTATGAAAATATTCTATTATATTTTCAATGGCTCTTGAATTAGTAGTATCTATAATATAATAATTATGCTTTGATTTAAATTTAACAACAGTTGATATGTGTAATATACGTCTTATACCTTCTAAAACTATTTCATCTAATTTTTGACTTATACCAAAACCATGTACAATTCTAGCTTTATCTTTTGAAACTAAATAAAAACTACCTTCTGCTTCTATAAATCCTACTACTCATGGTTTAGTCATTACACAAGTAACATCTTCCACAGTTTTAAATGGTAATTTTGTTTTATTTCAAGCATTAGATACATATTCTGCAGGTAAGGACTCTTTCTTTATTTCTAACAAATATTTATCTTTTTCATCCTTAGAAAGATTTTTATTTTCTAATATGTCATATGCTTTTCTTAATTTTAAATAATCAAATTGTTTACTAGTTAAAAGCGGATATTTATCAAAAATAGGAAAAATTACATCTGATAATTTTTTTCTATCTCTAATTAGAAACTGTCCTTTTGTATTATCTTTTCTAACATTACCTACACCAAGCTCTTTCTTAATATAATAAAGAGCTCTAAGATTATATCTAGATAAAGCTATTTTATACACCAGATTTCATTTACCATTTTGGTATGCTATATGAAATGTACCATCTCCATCTGTCATACCAACTAATCATTGCTCAAATCAAATTCTATTATTTTTATTGTTATTGTTATTAAGATACTCTTTGTTTAGTCTCTGATGGGTAGAATAATTTCTACCTACCCAGGCGTATTTTCTCCATGAAATAGACATTTTTACACACGCTAAAGTTAATAATAAGCATAGGTATTCTATAACTTGAATTTTTATTAGATAAAATTCTAGAAGAAGTTCACGCATCGAAAAGAGTTTTATTGCCTTAGAGTCACCTCTAAGCAACTCCCTATCTCTAAGAGTTCATCCTGTACCTGCTCCATTTTCTATTGTTGCAGAGAATACAAATAATAGTAAACTAGGCACTAATAATCAGAAACTAATGTTATTTAGTCTAGGGAATGCCATATCTGGACCCCCTACTAATAATGGTAATAAGAAATTCATTGTACTACAGTTGTTAAACTGTATTTGGACTATATCTTCATCCACTGACTTAAACCAATGGAGCACAACGTATAGTCTCTGAGGATCCTAAATACCCTACGTGGGGAGCTATCCTCCTCCACCTCTAGGAACATTTGTACCTAATGCGGTGCGTAATACACCTATGAGGGGTATTTTCGTTTCCTGCGGATTATCCATTGTAACAATTTTTATTAATTTTTAGGGTCATGTACATTTAATTACATTAAAAAAAAAAACCTTTAAGGGTAAACTTTCACAACTCCCATAATAAAACTTTAGGAACTTCCCGCATATAGTTATGTTTTATTAAGTAATATTACTATTACTTTCGGCAATTTCTTTTTTATACAAATACAAAAATAATATATATATTTTTTTTTAAACAATTGAATCTAAATGAGTAAAATCAAATTGTGTACGTTTTTTATTAAATTGAGCTTTTATTTTCTCAATTTCCAATATACCTTCAGCTGTTAAAGGTTTACCCCCACGTAATATAATTTGTTGTACTACATGTCTTCAATCTTTATATGCTAAATATTTTGAAGAATACAAGGGATAACGATCAAAATATTCTATAGCTTTAATATGACTTTGTATATTATGTGATACAACCGTATAAGAATAAAAAATTCTATCCTTTTGCTCTCTAGATCTAGAATATAAATTAACCTCTAAGTATCTAGCTATAATACTCAATATGTTAAAATAACTAGTATTTACTTGTTCTACTGAAGAATATCTATGGTAATTTTGTCTTAATTCTATACGAAAGAAAACTTGTACTCTTTTTGTAGTAATTACACCTTTTTTCTTTCTATCTACTAAATTTATACTAAAATTTCCATCTCCATCAGTAAAACCTGCTAATCAAGCATTACTATTTATAGGTGATTGATCTAAACCTAAAGGTTCTATATTAATATTATAATGATCATTATACCATTTTATTGCACGATGTAATGCTTCTATTTTAGGTGTACGCATATAACCATTTATTAGGTTAATAATTTTTATGACGTCTTCTATTTTTTGAATTTGTCATATAACACAACCTTGTTGTGGTTTATTATACAATTTACCTACCTTAGTTATAGATATTAATTTTTCAGCTAAAGGATTATCATTTAAACTAAATACTATTAGTATTTTGGGTAAATATCTTTTGGCTTTTGAATCTTTATCATGTATAGCAAAAGATCCATCTGCTTCTATTAACCCAGCCAAATAAGCCCCTAGTTTTAATCTTAATTTTGATTCTTCAATTTTTGATTCTTCAATTTTTGATTCTAATGTTGTATATTTTTGCATTTGTAGAAAACTTCTTTGGATTTTACCGAAACCACTTAGTAAACCAGGCATAACCATGAAGAAAATCATCATTATGGCGTGAGCTGTAATTATACTATTATATAATTGATTATCAGCAATATATTGAACACCAGGTCCTGATAACTCTAATCTTATAAGTACAGAGAATGCTGTACCTAATAAACCTGAGAATAATGCAAACATTAAGTATAAAGTCCCAATGTCTTTAGCATTAGATGATAAGAATCATCTTTCTTGTCATTCTGTAGGTTGTTTTAAAGTTAAAAAAGATGATTGAGTATTTACCGATGCAATATCTTCTTTTTTAGCTGATGAGGAAAATCCTCTCACATATGATTTTGTTAATTGATCTAACAAAAAAAGAAGAATTAAGTTTTTTCGTTAAAAAAAAAAAAAAACGAATTTGAATATTATGTTAATAACACTTGTTATTTAGGGAGGGTACCTAGAATCGAACTAGGATATACTATGCCACATACAGCTGTTCTGCCATTGAACTACACCCACCTAATATACATATATTTTATTATATATATGTATATATATTTAAGTATTTACAAAATATTCTTAAAGTAAATAAAAGATGTTAAAGTATATTAAAGAATTTCCAAATCAAAATTACCTAGACCATTCTTTAGCAAGGTTTTATAAATTTCACTATTCATAGTTATTAATCTTTTTATTAGATAATTTTCAGAGAAATAAAACATAAATCTAGTAGATAAGTTTACAGAACTACCCACATAAGTTTTACCATTAATTCTATTTACTCATCTGTAAACTCCTGTTTACCTTTTTTTTTTCTTTTAGAATATCTGTTTTACATGATAAAGAATTTGTATAAACGATTAGCGGTTTAAATGTAGAATAGTGTACTAATTTATTATTAATTTGTGGTTTTTTTAATAAAAAACTTTTTAGACCTAAGATTAACATTTTTAATTCTCTTAAAATTTATTTTTACTCATACGAGTAATACCTATGCTATACTAGGATAACAAGTCTTATAATAAAACCTATTATAAGTAAAACCTATTTATAATAAATAATTTTACTCTGTCTGAGTCAAAGGAGAAACTCGAATTCTCATCCATAACTCATGAAATTACCGTTTTACCTGTTAAACTACTTTGACTTTTTCTATTCTATAGTATTGCATGGTACCTTTTATGATTCAGAAAAATAATTAATAAATTTTAAAGCCTAAGATTGTTACATGGTATAATGGGGAATTAGGTTATCTTTATAAGTGAATAATTTAGGTAGGGAAAATTATCTAATACGAGCTTAAAAAAAATAAAGAATATTTATAGATAAGGTGGGGGGTAGAACTTATGTTGGGCGATTAGAACACCCATGAATAAATACCAAAAATTTATGACTTACCTTTGGTTTAGTCTTCCGGAAGGGCGATTCGAACACCCAAATCTGAATACCAAAAATTCATGACTTTACCAATTCGTCTACTCCAGATTTTATCTCTTATTTGTACTTAAATGTCTTACCTATAAAAGATTTCCCTTAGCGGGAGGCGTCGTCGATTGCAGCTATAGCCATATAATTATGTAACCCTTATAAAGTTTACCTTTTTCAAGGTATGTTTTAATAGTTGGAAGAGTTGTATTTACCCCCCCTTTTCCTTTTAAATATTCTATAGTACGACGTATACTACGTTGAGTCACAATTTCACCCGTTTATACGCATTCTATAGTTTTATTATTACCGAAAGTTTTTTTTTTAGATAAAACCCCTCGGTGGGATCCACTATTTGTAATACAGACAATAAAACCTATTACGAAACCTATATTCCATTCCAATATAATATGGGTAACAAGACTTGAACTTGTAAAGTTAAAACTATCCCGGCCTAAACGGAACCTGGTTACCAAATTTCAGCATACCCATAAATTGCTCGAGATAAGACTTGAACTTATAACCTAATCATCTTCAGTGATCCGCTCTACCAATTGAGCTTCTCAAGCTAAAACTATGGAGTTATCAGGACTCGATCCTGAAATAACGATATGCAAAATCGCCGTTTTACCAGTTAAACTATAACCCCTATCCGAGAAACGATTCGAACGTTTACGACTTGCGTCACTTAATCTTAAGTTAAGACTGTCTACCAATTCCAGCACTCGGATTATTTAAGACTAAAATGACTTGAACATTTACTCAAACCATCATGAGTGGTTCGCTTTACCTATTAAGCTATAGTCTTTAATTGCGGACTTAGGGGTTGCACCTAAATATTATGGTCATGAGCCATATATGTTACTATTACATCAATCCGCATTACCTATTAAGCTATAATCTTTGATTGCGGACTTAGGGGTTGCACCTAAATATTATGGTCATGAGCCATATATGTTACTATTACATCAATCCGCATTACCAAAATTTTAAGTTTAAACGTTTTATAGATTATTCCCTCCCCCCCCGGCGGGTTGCTTCGCAACCCACCTCAGGGTTCATTATGGCCCTGAGGCGGTGCGGAACGCACCGCCGAGGGGACAGATTTAGATATATGGTTATTCTCGGTTATTTTATCTATAGTAGCTTTTAAGTGTGTACCCCTCTATACTTTTTTTTTTAATTTCTTTTGTAGCCTCGCTATGTTTCATTCCCATAGATGAACCAGCTACTTTCAATATGTTATATGTGGTATTAAGGTTATCAAGGTATAATTGTTCTTTCTCAATTAGTACATCAGGTAAACAGTACTCTAATATTTATAATCTGAAACTTGAGTAACCATGTTTTAGTAAAGCTTTATAAATTATACTATTACCTTTTGTTAATTCTCTTTTTAAGAAAACAGGTGAGTAATAATTTTTTAGCCTAAAGGAAAGATCAAGAGCACTTCCTATATAACTATCTTGGGAGTTAAGATTAACTCATCTATATATTCCTGTTTTTTCCTTATTTTAAAATCGTAATTTTTAATTTATTGGCATTATGTCAAGAAAGAGTTGGTTGAACAATGTATTTATTATTATGATTTTGAGTTAATTTTGTATCCGTGATTATCATTTTTATTAGTAAAATTACAAGATGTTTAAAAATATTTTAAATCTAATTTTATTGAAACTAAAATAAAAGTCATTTAATTTAGGTAAAAATATTTACTTGTGAACGCAAAACAAGGCGTTTATCAATACTATACTAAACTAGCCCTAGGTGGGTACTTGGGCTAATAATTGAAAAAAAAAAAGTTCAACAACAACAATTTCCAACTACTGTCAGTAAGAAATAGGTGATTTGAACACCTGACCAGCCACGTGTAAAGTGGTCGCTCTACCGCTGAGCTAATTTCTTTCAACCCAAGGGAGATTTGAACTCCCGAACTAACAGTGAAAATGTTATGTCTTAACCAGACTTGACCATTGGGTCTAAAAGCCCAGTGCAAGTATCGCACTTACTTCTACCGATTACAAAACGGTTGCATTACTTTTATGCTAACCGGGCTAAATTTAATTTATACGATATGTGAAATATTTAGTATATTAATAATTAGTACTTTATGTCTAAAAATGTTAAAATTAGTACAACTAAAGCCTATTAATCATTATTACCACCGGAGTGGTCATAACAATTTTACTCGTTGTGTTCTACAACGTTTAAAAGTATCCTAAAGTAAGCTTCGCGCTTAAATGCTTTCAGCACTTATCTTTAACTGACGTAGCCTTCCTGCCATGCCTATGTGAACAATTTACTTAAGTATAAGTAAATGAGACCTCTAAAGAGGACTAGCATAAACAACAGGTAAACCATAGGTCAATATACCCAACTCCTTTCGTACGAAGGGGCTATCTTTATTCTACTTTAATTCCCTCTAGAAGATAGAAACCATACTGTCTCACGACGTATTAACAATTTATGTTATCACAAGGTTTTCCTCCTTGTTTCAGCAGATTTCTCTGCTGTTCAGACTATTTCATATACATCCTAATTGAAAGTAGGAAGTGAAGATGTGTGAAAAATTTATTATTTTATTGTTTATATCTCATCTAAATGATTCTCCATTTTAAAATATGAACCGTTTGATTCTTTTAGATCTAATCCTAATTTGTAAAGCATGCTCATGTGCATATATGGTACGATTATTGATCTAACAGTTTCTAACTGATCTTTACTAATTACTAGCATGTATTGTTCATTACGATCATGAACTACTCTAGTAGCTATTCCTAATTTATTTGTAATTGCTTCGGCTAGTCTTTCAACATCTTGTTTAGTTGTTAAATTTTTTCTATAATCTCTTTTGTAAGATTCTAGAGAAGAATCTTTATTAAGAGCATTTACAAATCTTTTAAGAGTAGTTAGCATGTATTATATTTTATTTTATTTGGAAGTTAAAGTATTAATTAAGTATAATACTTAACTTTTAAGTCTTCTTAAGAAGAGCTATTTCACTATCAGATTGTAAATTATCGATAGTTATTATACAATTATTAATAAACCTTCAATTAAGATGTAGTCAGGCATTTAAGTCGTTGAACGTTTTTAATCCTTTTATGTATACCGGATTAAACTTCGCTGCAAATTCGCATTTAAACCAGCGTTCTTGCAATTTACCTATTTTTCATTACTATTTTACAATAGTAAGGGGCTTATACGTAACCCAGCTCATGTAGCTCTTTAATCGACGAACAGTCGAACCCTTCATGATTTTTGCATTCATGTGGATGAGCTAAGCCGACATCGAGGTGCCAAACCGCGCACTCAATTTGTACTCTCTTGCGCAAATTAGCCTGTTCAATTTATGTTATCATAAAAGATTTTCTTTTATTTCCACTTTTCTCAAAATGGTTCAGACTATTTCATCATCTTTATTAACTATTTTAGGTAGTGGGAGCAGCGTAGCTACCATCATTATTAAATTCCGCTTACTCAACCTTTAACACCAAAAGATCCTATACGAGATTTAGAATTTAATTTAGTATATTGTAAATTAGGTTTTAAGTTTCCTCTTAATACTGATGAAGGATAACCTTTAATAGAAGAGTAGACATTTACTAAATTACCTTTATATCTTACTTTGTGTTGAGATCTTGAAGCAGTATAACGTTTAGTTAATCTACCTGCACCTTCTATTCTAACACCTGATACTCTTTTATATTTAATATTATTTAACACAACTTTTTTAAGATATTCTGTTTTATTTTGTTTTATAAAATCATTCAAGAAATTATTTCTAGTATCAAAATCATTATTTACAGTAAATAAATTTTCTAAATCAAAAAAATATCTTGATCTTTCATCTAATTTAATTTTATTAATTTTTGATTTTTTTACTAAAGATTTAAGATATCTTAATAGTTTTCTTTCTTTTCTTAGTTTTAATACTAATGGTTGTGTAAAAATATCACTATTAAAATAAAAGTATTTTAAATTAATAATATTAAATTCTACATTTTTTTTATATATTTTTCTTATTAAATTAATTAAACCTTGTAAATATGAATATTCAAATTTAGTTTTATTAATATAAAGTAATTGTTTATAAAGCATGTAATATTTTAATTTTTTAAGAGATTTTATTATAAAATCTTTATAATAAAGATTTTGTATTGAATATACTTTTGAATTATAATTAGGTAAAACATTTGTTAATACTTTTATATTTTCTTGTTGTTTTTTTAATATATTTAATCCTACTTTTCTTATTAATTTTAACTTATTTAAAAATTTTTCTTTTTTAAATAAACTTGTATATCTTTTTTTTAATTTTAATAAATAATTAAGTTTTTGTCTATTATATACATATAATGTAATGTTTACTTTATCATTAGTATGTTTAAATTCACCATCACTAACAAAAATTTTATTTGTTGATAATTTTCTTATTCTACGACGTAATCTTTCTTTTCTTAATTTAGATTCTATATTTAAATTATATGAATTTAAATATCCTTTAATTAATTTTATTACTAATCTGCTTGCAACAGGTATTAAACTTAAAGCATTTTTATTATATACATAAATACTATTTTTTCAATCTCTTACAGCAGGAACAAAATCTTTGTTATATATAGTAACATTTCCATTATTTAATGATTTTTTTTTATATGTATTTTTTAATTTTGATCTTATAATATTTAGCATATTTATTAATAAATTAAGATATTAATATAATTAATCAAATTAATTATATAATATTTATGCTTGGTTATTTCCAAGTCTATTTCATTATTATTAAAATAAATAATAATAATTATACAAATTATATATTAATAGTTAATAAAGATGTTGGGCATTAAAAAAAAGGATTATTGTTAGCAATACTCACCTTTTAGTCGTTGAACGTCCTTATTTGCTTTTTCACTGCTAAAATAAGTTTCGCTTCAAATACACTATATCCTGACGTGGATAAAAGTTGTCTTTGAAATTTACCCAATATATTACCAACATTTTATAATATTGGAGGACTCACAGTTATAAATCCCTAGCGTAACTTTTTCTATAATCCAAGACCTTTCCTTAATGCATCTTGTGATCATATGCCCCGCTTACGCGACTGATAGACTTGTAGGTCAAACAGTAAAGCAAGATTTAGCCATTAAACTTTTAAAGTATAAATAATCATCATATTAATAAAGAAAGAAATTATACAATATTAATATGATAAAAAACTTTTAACAATGTAAAGTTTAAAATACATCTATTCACCATATAGTTAAAATCTTACTTAAATTAAATAATATATATTGAATTTAATCTAACAATAACTGTATAATTATAAATATAATTATAACAAATTAAAATATTTGTAAAGAGATTTACAAATTTACATATGAACTTTGGATATACCCAGGTACTTTTTGTGGGATCTGTGCCCCGCATAAACTGCCTCCCAATCCTCAAGAGCATATATTAGGAAACAAATAAAGGTGTTTCATTGTTATCTTTCAACTACCTTATACACTCGCAATCATCCTAAATTTTAACTCTTGCAATTGGTAACAGTAAAGCTGCATAGGGTCTTCTCGTCTATCTAGAGGTAAACAGTATCTGCACTGCTATTCCAATTTCACTGAGACAATCATCGAGACAGCTGTTGTATCGTTAAGTCATTCCGCACACAGTTTCAACCTTAGATAATTCAATCTTTAATAATTATATTATCCTTAGGTTTAGGTTACTGTGTTAACTTTAATCTTAGATTACTTTGTTTCGTCTAAGAGCCACTTTCGTGGTGACTAGAGCGCACCTTACACATATCACTAATTTTATGATATATGAAGAAGCATCCGCTCGTTGCTCTTTTACAGAATAATTTATTTCTTATTCTGACTTAGATCCGCGGTTACCCATTAATCTTTCGATTTATCTCTTTTGATGTTACCTTACCCTAATGATTAGTTAGGCCAGTTATAGTCTTTCGGCTATACTTTGGTTAAAAGAGCTTTAGGGTGTTCCCGGAGTTTGCTTCTTTATCGCACAAAAATTAAGTTTCCTAGACTTAATCTCATAATCCCATTAATTATTATTTAATTTCCTTAATAGGGTTAGTTATTACAGTTATTTTATATTCATTGTTAAATAGTAGCCCTTTTTCAGCTACATCTTTCAATGTTTGTTCTGAAGTAGTATACTCAGGTGAGAATGATTTAGCTGCTTCTTTAAAAGAAGGATATATTTCAGTTAGATTTGATGATATGTGTGACACACCTACTTGGATAGTTTTGTCAAACATAGTAGGAGTTTCGCTTCCTGCCCATTGACAATAATACCCATGGTATGGTCTACCTGATTCAATGTGTCTATATAAAGTTGTTTTACTAGAAGGTGCTTTAGTATTTAGATATCTAACGCATCCTCTAATACTATCAAATTCTTTAATATCATTTTCATGATGCATATCTTTTAGGATTATTTTTCTCCCCTTAGCTTTTTCTGCTTCAGCTCTATCCTGACTCAGTAAGCTTAACACCTCTGTTAGGGATAGTTCATTTTCTATAGCATCTAAAACTGGGTAATCTGTGAATATATATTTGTCTAAATATGTCTCACCTGTTTTTATACTTTTACTAAAAATAGTATGATGGATTCCTAATTTAAAGATAAAATCTTCTTGAATATCCGAAGAATATATTAATCTTGAAAAGTCTTTAGTATACATGTACAAAGGTTTAGCTCTACCACCTGTGATGCTATTAGAAATTCTTAAAGTATTCAAAGTAAACTCAGGATGTAATAAGAAATATTGTTCTAAACACTGTTCTTGATACTTTGTGTAATTATCTGTTATTGGAATAACCTGTAAGTTAAAAGCATTAACTCCTTCTTTTTTTATTAAAGGAATTAATTTCCCAGTATCTTTATGTGAACAGTTGAAATATCCAATTAATCTTTGAGCTAATTTTGAAGATGAACCTACATATTTATCACCTGTAGGTAAATAAGTTCAAATATAAACACCTGGTATTTGTACAACTCCTCTGTATGTACCTATATTTTTTATAAAATAATCCGATTTTATTGTATTAGAATCTAGATTAGTAAATTCTAATCTTGATCTATTTAATAACTCTTCTAACCTTTGCTGAGTTATTTGAATTTGAGTAAAAGATAATACTCTATTAACTTCAGCAGCGGTTATAGGATTACCTTCTTTTATTATTTGACTTGTTAAACGATAAGGTGTTAAAGTACCACCTTTTCTACCTAAAACTTTAGGTCAATCTACAACAGGAATGTTGTTATTTCTACCTAAAACTTTAGGTCAATCTACAACAGGAATGTTGTTATTTTTAGTTGAATAAAATCTCATCATTTTTATGTATTTATATCTTCATTTATTTATTTATTCTTACTGCAGTCCATGACTATTATGGTATACCATCACATAAGTATGGTATAGTAATTTTGATTTTTTAACGGATTATGTGTCCATGCTGGACCGCATTTAACGGCCAAGGTATTTCGCTACCTTAGGACCCTCATAGGTAAGGCCGCCATTTATCGGGGTGTCCTTCAAAACCTCAGTTAAAAACCAAGGTAAATTCGTTACCCAGCCGACATTGGGCAGACATCACACTCAATACTTTGATATTTTATCTTTGCAGAGTGCTGTGTTTTTATTAAACAGTCGTACAACATTATTTTATGTTTCCTCTTACCATAAATTTAATTATATCATACCTTAGGTATGTTAAACTTATGATAATGGCCCTCCTTATCCCGAAGTTACGGTAGTCAATTTGCCGAGTTCCTTAATGATTGTTCACTCAAACGCCTTTGTATTCTCTACTTGCTTACTTGTGATAGTATCTAGGTACGGTATATATAAACCTTATTATACTTATATTTATTGAATATTAGCCTTAATATTTATACAACAATATAAATATATCCCTCCATTATTAACTTTTTTATAAAACTCTATTATATTGTTTTTTTACAATACAATCTTGCAAAACTTTAACAAGTTATATTATAAATACAATATAACATATTTAGATTTATTCATAAGGCTAAGTTAATAATTTTTTATTAAAGTTAAAAATTTTCCAGAACCTTTATTACTTGTTAAAGGTTTTGTTTTTAACTTTTAAGTATTTATATATAAATATCATCAAAATTACCTTTTGATTAATATTTTTAGATACCGAAAATTAAATATAATACCATAAGCTTAAGGCGAGGATATTCCTTTTTCGTTACTCATGTCAGCATTCTCTCTTGGATTATATTGATGGAGAATTTTAATAATAAAGACATATATTATACATCTATATATTTATATAAATCATATTTTCGATATTATATAAATATCCTTAAAACATTAAGTTTTAAATATTAATAATTATTATCCATACTTATTATTTCTTAAAAAGAAATAATAATGAATATTTATCCAATGTTCCGCTACCCCACATAGACAATATTTTATTATTATACATATGTGTACAAGGTTTCGGTATATCATTTAGATCCGTTAAATTTTCGGTGTTTTTTTCTTTAATCAGTGCTCTGTTACGAGGTCTTCAAAAAATGGCCGCTTCTAAGCCTATTTCCTGATTGTATTAAAAAAAAACATCCTTAATTTCACTCAATGATAATTTTGGAACCTTAACTCTTGTTCTGGGCTGTTTCCCTTTAGACATACAACCTTATCGCACTATGTCCGATTATTCAACATTCATCTTTGCCATTTCGAGTGCAAATACTCTCCGGTAAAGTCACTACAACCCCCCGATGTTGACAAAAATATTGTCCGAGATCACAGTTCTGTACCTGCTAAGATGTTAGTTAAATTACCTACTCATATAGGTTTCGCGGAAAACCAGCTATACTAGTCAGTTTTGTCTTTCACTAACTTACCACAGTTCTTCGGATATCTATACAACGATAACCCGTTCGGGCTTTTATAACCCTGACCATGGTAAGATCACTAGCCTTCGGGTCTAATTTTAGATACTTTTTCATTTTCTCATAATTGGTTTATCTAAGCTAATCACATTCGTAATTGCTTGCATCTAAAATTAACTTGCTGACCCATTATGCAAAAGGTACGCTCTTATTATTTATTTAAATTTCACTCGAGCTGCTTATAAAACTACTATTTCAAATTTTACCTCACGGTACTTTTCACTATCGCTTATATATCATATTTAGCCTTAGAGGAAGGTTCCCCTTTATTCTAACAGATTTTTATCCGTTTTACTTTTTCAAGTTTTGTTTTTAGGCTTTTGTTATTTAGTTGACACCAAATAACAATCTCGTTTGATTTCTTTTCCTAAAGTTACTAAGATATTTCAATTCACTTTGTTTATTATCTGATTTCTCTTAGAAACTAGATTGTCTAGATATTCTTTAATATATAGCTAATTATCCATAATAGTTTCTTTATATACTTACCATGCGCAAAGCGCACGAAATATATCTTTCATATTACCTATATTGCCAAATACACTTAAATTTTATTTATAATTCAGGTTATTATGATTCGAACATAACTACTCCTCAACCCAAATGAGACGCCTAACCAACCTGGCTCTAACCTGTAGATTACATTTTTACATTTTTAAGTTTATTCGTTATATCAGAGAGTATATGATTCGAACATATGAAAGTTTTTACCTTTAGCTAGACTCAAGCTAGCCGCCTTAAACCACTCAGCCAACTCTCTTACTTTCCACTCCATGAGGAGCTACGCTCCCCTCGTCAAGGTTTATAATTACCAGACGCGGTACGAAGCACCGCGGAGGGGTCTTATTCAATTTTTCGTTTTATACGATCCCCCTCCGTGGGTTGCAATGCAACCCACGGGGTATATTTGTGCCCCGGACGCGGTGCGGAACGCACCGCGGAGGGGAGAATGATTCTTCAGTGACTCGAACACTGAACATATCCTTATCAAGAACACACTTTACCGGTTAAGTTAAAGAATCTTCAAGAGCACTTAGATTTGAACTAAGAAATATAAGGTTGAAGCTTACAGTTTTGCCTATTAAACTATGCTCTTCGGAAAAGAGATGAATCGAACATCTACGTGTAAAACACAATATTTAGCAAATACCTTACCCTACCAATGGCTACTTTTCCTATTACATCGGGTTAGATCGGCTTCGATCCGACATCTACTCGCTCGACAAGCAAGTTCTTTACCTATTAAGTTACTAACCCCTTTTTACGGCTAGCCGAAATCGAATCGACACACTTCGTATGGAAAACGAACAGTCTACCATTAACTTATAGCCATTTTATATATTCCTTATGACTAGCTGAATTCGAATCAGCACATCTTATATGGTAAATAAGCAGTCTACCGTTAACTTATAGTCATTAATATTAAGAAATACTAAGACTTATGGGACTTGAACCCATATGGTAATGATTAAAAGTCACATGTTTTACCTTTAAACTAAAGTCTCTTTCATATCATTTGATATGATATGATTATCAATCGATTAATTTTTTATTATCATTTTGTAAATTATGTAAGTGATTTTGCTACTTTTTATTTTTAATATTTAATTTTAATAACCTCAGTAATAAACTGAAATATATAAGAATAATCAAACCACGTCTACGAAGTGTCAGTATAATATTCCTGATTCGTAACCAAGGTGATGGTGATCTGTTAAGTGATATGCAGCTAAACGTCATAATCCTACTGCTAAGAATGCTGTTCCTATAATAACGTGTACATTTGTCACATTAATTCTCATTAATGTTCAGACTATTTATTCATATTAGTATTATTAAACCTCTAATCGTCAAAGTTTAATATTTAATATGTAGAGTTTAATGCCATTCTTTTACCTTAAAGGTAACATAATATTTATTGGCTAGTCGTTGAACCTTTATATATTGCCTAACAATATATACTTGGCAGCAAATTCTCTTATATTAAGACTTTCTTGCTATTAACTCTATTTGCAATATAATATATTAACTTAAAACAAATTTATAACCTTTATAGGTTTCACCTGAACTTAAACATTGTTTAATTTTATTTCTTCCTATATTAAGATTTTTAGCACAATCAGACATACTAGAATAAATAGTATTATTTCCACTACTATCTATAACAACAATATTTGTAGCTTCACTTACTAATTTATCAGTATTTCTATAGTATCTTACTCCCTCTTTAGTCTCATAAGGACTATCTATTAAATAAAGTTTAGATAATAATTTTTCTATTTCTGAAATCGAAATTAATTGCATATTTTCAAGTAACGAAATATTAGTTGTTATTCTATACCGATTAATATGTAATTTTATTGCATCAAATACATATTTACCTTCAGGTATAGTATGATAACCTTTATAATATATATCTATTAAATTTAATCATAAAGAAAAATCATTTGACTTTAAAGATTTTAGAATTATAGTATTATTATCATACATTAATGGAATTAATCTTTCTTTAAGTTCTTTAATTTTATTAACTTCTAGTACTATAGTTGGATTACTATTTTCTCTATCTGTTCTTTGAGAAGTTAACCTTATATTACCTACATTTATAAATTCATTAATTTTTTTATATAATTCTAATTCTTTAATATGATTTTCTAATTTAAATCTAGGGACATATTTATTAGTTGAAAATGACCCTTCCCCGTCAATAAATCCTGCTAATCAAAACTTAGTTATTTTAATATTACTGTTAATAGAACTTGCTATTCATTTACTAGACATAGAATTCATTTTTTTTTTAGAATTAATAATTTCTAATTTACCTTTATCTGATAAATGACTTTTATCTTTTATCAAAGTAACTGCTTTTTTAAATACTTCATATTGATGATACTTTGAACTATTAAGGTTTTCAAAGTCAAATATAGGTAATATTACATGTAATAAAGAATTTTTATCATTTACAAAATAATTTACTCTATCTTTCGATTTAGAAATATGTCCACATTTTAAAGTATTCATAATATAATTTAATACTGGTTCATCATCTTTATGAAGACCTATTTGGAATGTAAATTGAACATTTTTAAATGTGTTTTCAGTTAATCCTGTAATTTTTATATTAAAATTACCTTCAGCGTCTGTAAAACCTACAAATCATTCTAAAAAATCTTTATGTAAAAAATAACTATTAGCTTCTTTATCTCTATAAGAAGGTATAGAAATTAATATACCCTTATGAGGATTAGTCCCTACAGAGGATAATTTATTATTATCAATGTTATAAATTCCTATTGTTTCAAGTATAATATATGTATATGGGGCTACATCAGCTAACCCTTTATTGCGCTAATATGATAGTATAGTCTAAACACATAAATTATTGTTTATATGTTAGAATAAGGAGTTTATTCCTTATTTCTCAATAATTTTCATTATTGGTCAGACTATATCATTATCACAATATGCGATATATTGTGATACAAAATTTGAAAAACAATAGCATCATTTATATGTGCGTTTTGTTTTATTAGTCGTTGAACCTTTAAACACTTGAGCTTCACTCAGGAATACAAATGTTTACTTGGCTGCACATTATCTTGAATTAACACTTTGTGTCTAAATTTATCAAGAACTTCATGCAATTAATTTTGTTTTCATGCTTTATTTAAAACATACGTTTTGAACTTGTGTATATAAACATATGCATAAATTAAGCAGGGTCTACACTTTTTTTTTTATTTGTAATAATTAATTTACATTCTACCATTATTCATTCCAGATTTTAAAGACTTTATCTTCTTTAGACCCTCAGGATTTAAATGAGATTTATCTTCCATAATTTTTGCTATCTTACAGAAATCCTCGTAATCCATACATTTTATTCCTTGTAAAGGATAGTCTTTGAAAAAAGGAATTATCTTATCTCTAAGAAAGCTAAATCTATATACAATAAATTTAACTTCATTAGGTCTTGTTGAAACTTTCTCAATTTTACCACATCCAAAATAATCGATTAATTTAGTTAATAAAAGTTCATCTCTTACATGTTGAGTAATAGAGAAAGTCATAATTACCTGAATACCCGATAAGGTTTTAGCTTTTTTAGTGTTAACATAAAAACAACCTTCTCCGTCTGTAAAACCTGCTAGTCAGTTGGGATGAGGTATACCTTCAAAACTAACTAATGGACGATGAACAGGTAGGACGGTCGGGAATTGATTCTTTAATACATCAGATAACCCTCAATTCATTGCTGCTTTAATACTCATAATCTTATTTATTCCCTCAATATTTGAATGTGCTTTTAAATTTAATAAATTTATAGCTTCATTAAAAAGAATAAAATCAGCCTTCTTTTGAGTAATTAAAGGATATTTCTTGAAATGAGGTATAATTACATTAGTCATATCATGATAAGATTGAACACTATAAACTACTCTATTAAAATCTTCACGTTCGCTAACTATACCTACACCAAAAAAGGATTGTATTTTTCTTATTAATACAGTATCTCTGCTGTGTAATTCTATCCTAAATTCAGGAATTACACCTCATCCAGATTTTGAGGTACTTTTTTTAGATATTTTAAGGCTAAAGTTTGATTCTGCATCAGCAAACCCTGTCACTCAATAAGGACAAAGCTCTGATTTATTTAAGCTAGGAAGAGTCGAAGTTGAATAAAGCCTTTTAGTTGGAACACTAAATTTTCTTTTTAATCTTAAGGTAGAAGAATTATTTTTATTACAATCAGGATAAAACATATATAAAACTAAACCATGAAAACCTGTACCTAAATAGAAACATGATCCGTAAACACTATCAGAAATAGTGAATGATGATACTGTATATTCTACACCTTGGAAGAAAGTGAAAATAACAGCTAATATAATTGTAGCAACTGTTCCATATAATGCTCCTTTTCTATTACTCTGTATTAATGAATGATGAGCATAAGTAATAGTTACCCCTGATGATAATAATATTACTGTATTTAATAAGGGTAATTCAAAAGGATTTACAGCTTGTATACCTAATGGTGGTCATTGTGCTCCTAATTCTACACTAGGTGATATAGCACTATGGAAGAATGCTCAGAAAATTGCTAAGAAGAAAAATGCTTCAGAAACAATGAATAAACCTACTCCTAGATTTAATCCTTTTTGTACTGCATTTGTGTGATTTCCTAAATAAGTCAATTTTAGGTTCAAAATATTTCTATTTTGTTTTGGACTATATCTTAATTAATAGATTCTCTCTGTGGAGGAGAATGTATTAACTCTTAACATCTAGTCTCTGAAGATCCAACGGATAATTATATGTCCATTGTTATCCTGCTAGTTTCCTATCTAACTTAGACAATAGGCTTTCCAGCAATTTGTTAAGTTTTTAGAGGGCACTTTTATATTAAAAAAATATGTATGTTTATATTATAAATCTATTTTTCGTTTACTATTCATATTAGATTGTATTAATTTAATTTTTAATCTTCCTTCGTCAGTTAGATGTTTTTTAGATATCATCATATTATAAACGATTTCTCAATCTTTAAAATCTTTACATTTTGTTCCTAATAAAGGATATTGATTAAAATAATTTACAACAAATCCAACCTTTTCTAGTGATGTTACATTTAATGACAATACTTTACCAGTTTTATTATTATAAATTGATAATTTACAATCTAAAAAATTAGCTAGTTTTTCCATTATATTTAAATTAGATTCTCTATTTAATTTTTCTATATATTGTTGATCTAATCTGAATTTTAGACATATACTATTACTTACAGATCTTTTACGAGTATCCGATTTTGGCTTAGCTTCTACTATTTTTACACCAAAATGTCCATCTGCCTCAGTAAATCCAGTAAATCAACTATTTTCCGAAAAATCTGATTCATCTAATACACTAAATGGTATTGCTAAATTATATTTTTTATTAATAAAATCTATTAAATTATTTAAACTTTCATTTTTGTTTGGTGTTCTTAATTTATTATGAATTGTATCTATAAATAATTTTATACCTTCGATATCTCCTATAATAAATCTAATAGTATTACCCCCAGATTTTTGAAAACGACCTTTTTCTTTTAACATTATTTGTATATAAACAAATAATTCTAGATTATTTTCATGTGAAGTAAACACTATTCTAGGATTAAGAACTCTATTTAACGTAGTATTACCTAAAAAAGGTAAGGGTATATGCCCATCTCCTTCAAATAAACCTGCTAAATAATATCCAAATTGATTATTTTTATCTTTTAATAAACTTTTACTAATATTTAATTTTACTTTTTCTATAATCTCTTTACTAATTGCACTTGCAATTTTTACATACATTTTTTCTAATATATAATTTAAACTTCTTTTACCCTCTGAAATAATATCTCTAAATCATAAACCCATTACGTAAGCTACGTTTATTACAGCTACAGGTACTAAGTACTCAAAACTTTGGAAACCATGCATAAAGCAAACTGTTGATCCTGTTAATATAAATAATGATATACTTGTAAACAGTGGTCAAGGAGATGGTGATACTAAATGAAAAGGATGGTGTTGAAAATTTCTTTTAGCCTGATATACCATTCCTATCTTCTAAAAATAATAAGTTTCCAATAACCTTTATCTCTGTTTTATTGTTATTACTATTGCACCCACCATTCCTAATAATAGTATCACTGAACTCACTATTAATCAGATAGAATAACTTGTATACATTATATTACCTATTCCAGTTATATGAGTAAATTCTACTAAGGAGCTATCTCAACCTTTACCACTAGCATAAGCTATTTGTTGTTTTAAATCTACTAAATTAAAAAACTCATTATCTAATTGAACATTATATACTTCAGAAAATGAATTTGATAAATAAGAAACAATTGTATTATCTGTTAAATTAGAAGGTAATACTTGTCCTACTATATAATAGAAAAGTAAAACTGTTAAAACAGCTAATGGTATATCATTATTTGTTTCACTTAATAGTTCAGAAATTCTTATATTAATTAACATTAATATGAAAAGAAATAAAATAGATCAATTCTAATTAACTAAGACATATAAGATTTATGTCTCAGGTTTATAACCGGGAGTTCTTATCACTGTATTTATGCAATACAGCTGTGTGTAGCTATAAAGTATTATCCTTCCTCCCTACGATATCACACTCGTTATAGAACCCGACTGTACATTTGGACAGGTATTACAACCTAACCCCGGTGAACCAGTCTGTAGCGACATTTACTACTGCCGACGGTCTTCAACTAGGATGTTGTTAACCGTTTTCACCTCATTTTTCTACAAGTATGGAAATTATACGGTAGTAACCTTCTTTAATTTCCTCTGCTTTTAATTATGCGTATTGTTTCGAGATTCATTAAGATATATCCTCGCGCGCCCGCGCGCGACGATGTCAACATCTTGCATAGGAGGTTTCTATCACTAAAGTTAGTTTATATATATTATGTTAACGATAAAATAGGTTCCATTCCACTTATCGGGGACCCGGTGGGTTGCGAAGCAACCCACCGAGGGGATTTATTTATTTTAAATACATACTCGAAACAATTTTTTATAATTAAAAGTACCTTGTAGAGCAGGATTTTAACCTGCGCGGCATTATTTATACATTTGACCACCGCTCCTACATAAACTAGAATATAAGATAATCCTATATAATTGTATCCTACTAATATTAATAAACAAGCTATATTAATAAATAAACCTATTAAAAATAATACAGATACTATAGGATTTCTACTTACAATAGTAAATACACCTAATAAAATTGAAACTAAATAAATAATATCTACAAATCCTATTTTGAATCCATTAGTAATATAATCATTTAATAAAAAAATATTATTCATATATAAAATCTTTAATCTGTCATAATTTTATACAAATATAAAATATCCAGATAGGATTAAGTGAAGTTTAGGAAGAAAAGGAATCGAACCTTCGATGACCTATAGTCATTGAGTTTACAGCTCAACCCGTAAACCAACAAACGGACCCTTCCTTATATATTTGTCTTTTTCTGGATTTGAACCAGTAGGAAAAAAAAAAAAAAAATTCCTATTTACCTCTAAAGATTATAATTGTTATTCATCCCGTGCAATTTCCATTAGGATGGACACTTATCCACAACTTTGCCACGAGTAATTTATTAATCTCTAGATTTAATTGTTGTAGTTAATTAAGTTATTAAATATCTTCCTTTGTAAGGTCTATTATTTTTACCTTTTAATTTATTCATTATAGTCGAATTACTAATACCTAAGGCCTCGGCGGCTCTTCTTGCTGACGGATACTCGGTGCTTTCACCTTTTGTTAAATTAGTAACAAGAACCGCTTGGGATGTTTTAGTAGAAGCTAAAATTTTCATTCTAGTTTAGAATGGTACTTTACTTTCTCTTTTTGTTAAGACTTTTCAATTTTATCTTTTATTTTATTAATATTTTTTTCCAATTGGTAAACCCTTTCTGATAATGTTATATCGGAATTATAAGCATTATTATATTATCTTAATTTTAATCGAGTATAATCATTAGTAATCCGACCTAAACTAGATCCTGCGATCTGACAAATATTATACTCAGGTTTATAATAATCGATATAATATTGTTCTTTATTAATTCTGTTGGTTCACAATATTCTAATATTTCTAACGTAAATTTGGAATGACCATATTTTAATAATGCTCTAGAAATCATACTTTTATTTCTTAATATTTCCTTCTGTAAAAAACCTATTGAGAAATAATCTCTAAATCTTCTAGTAAGATTAGAGGCACTTCCTATATATGATGCTTTAATATCTATTTGTGTTATCCTATATATACCTGATTTATTATTATTTAACCTGTTAATTTCTTTTTGATTACCTAATTCCATTATCATAATTTTAGGATTTTTATTATAAGTGCAAAACCCCCGGAAACCACTTTTCATCTCAAACATAAACTTCTCATGAGCTTCTTTTTGGAATCGAACCAAATTAGGGATATAAATGATCCCACACTCCTTAGAAAAAGCTACAGTGGGGTTATTACTGAGGATAATTCATCCCGTGCAATTTCCATTACACGAACCGTATTTCGACTTAACACCAATCAGAGTCATGCATACGAAAATTAAACCTACGTATTTATATACCTGATTATATATATTAATACGTAAATTAATCAAACTTATTGCACATACTCCTTTCAGCGCCTGACGAGTGGTTAGTACCTAGCTGAGATTAGATTCACCGTGACGTTGGTGATTCACGATTACTAGTAATTCCTTATTCATGTAGTCGAGTTACAGACTACAATCCATATTATATCCAATTTTGGGGATTAGCTCCATTTCACAATATTGCATCCCTTTGTTAAGGCGTATGTGGCACGTCTATAGCCCACAGTATTTAGGCCATGATGACTTGTCTTAATCCCTATTACCAGTCCAATATAACGGCGTTCCACTCTATGTATATAAATAAAGTGAGGGTTTTCGTTAATTTGAGGAGTTAACCAAATCTCACGACATTAACTAAAGACAGCCGTGCAGCGCTTGTAACAATTTTATTGTTATTCAAACTGTGGTAAGGTTTTTCGCGGGTTATCGAATTAAATAACATACTTCACTACTGGTTTCAGAAACGGTCTAATGATTTCAGTTTATATGTTGCCATATTACTCTTGAGGTGGAATGCTTACACTTTCATTTATAGACTAAATATATTTTCTAGTCTATGACATTCATCATTTTCTGCTTGGACTACTAGGGTATCTAATCCTTATTGCTACCCAAGCCTTCGTCCCTCAACGTCAGTTTTTACATAGAAGGACGCCTTCGCCGTTATCAGTCCTTCTGGTATTAAAATATTCTATCACTACTCCAGAAATTCTTCCTTCTCTTATAAAACTCTAGTAAAAAAGTACTCATTTAGAGTTTAATTTACCGTCTAGGTACCCTTTAAACCTAATAAAGATGACTAACACTAGTCTTTTACGTATTACCGCGACTGCTGGCACGTAATTTGGTCAAGACTTATAAATAGGAAATTGTCATTATCATTATCCTATTTAGAACTTTATACGAGTAAATCGTTAATGTATTATTTTAATACATTTTTTCATTCTTCCAAGTTACTGGTTCAGCCTTTCGGCCATTGACCAATATTCCTCACTGCTGTACTAAAACGCATTGGGGTTTTTTCAGACCCAATGTGGTCGATCGACCTCTCAGTCACGACTACGGTTATTAGCTAGAAAAGTCATTACCTTTCCTACTACTCACCGGGATAAAGATTAACATCTTAAAGCGGACCTTTTATTCCTTTCTTTATATAAGGGATTTTTCCCTTACTTTTAGGTAGCCAAATTATCTTATACTCACCTGTACACCACTACGTCGCTCCCCGCAGGGAGCGAAGTCGTTCGATTAGCATGTGTCAAGTACTTGGACAGCGTTCAATCAGAGCCATCATCAAACTCAAAAAAAATTTTTTTTAGTTTGGTATATATACCTAATATACCTATATTGCATGGTACACACTATATTGATTTTTTAAGATATAATTAAGCCAGTTCCTGTCTTAATTTTAATAATTCTAAATTAAAACTTACCATAGGGTTATTGTTCGCAATTATTAATTATAATTATTAGTTTCTGTTAAAATCCTTATATTATTATAAAGCGTCGCCTATAGCGATGCATATATGGCTAATAAGTTTCGGACTTTCCTTTTTCATAAATTTTTATATCTTTTTTTTATTTTTAAACCTACCTACCCTACCTTTTAATTTTTTTTTAATTATATAAATTTATATTTAACTAAATTAATGCTACAACATAGTAAACTACAAAAACTTTATTCACTCTAAACACATCATTATATCCCCTCGCCGGGTTGCTTCGCAACCCCACCTCTTATTTGAAGTGTCCCAGAGGCGGTGCGGAACGCACCACCGAGGGGTTAGATAACTTATTCAATATTATAACTTCTTAATGATCTACGATTGGCAATTACACAAACAAGGATATCTGTTTTAAACTTCTATTGAAGATGCTAGAACTTTGGGCGACTATATAACGCCTCCTTTCGTTGGCTATTGGACTATACTTTACGCTTATAGAGTATTTCCCGTGCGTATTCATATCTGTCCTACAAGTGTTTTCCATAATTGTGGCTTACTTTCATGCTTAATAGTTTTTAAGAATATTTCACCGTTACTGTGCAAGTATCCACCGCTGTCTGTCCACCAACCCGGACTAAGATACTTGTTAAGGATGATTGGACTCTTCCATCCAACAGAATAGTAATTATCCTTAATACTTGTTGGTTTGACCTCAGTACTGCACATCTAACCGGCCACATGAGCCGTTTAAAAGGTTCCTGAGTTAACACCACCACAATATAAGCTATTGGTTTTAGCTAACTTGAGGTATGATACGCTCTTATTAAGGGACTATTCGCGGAGCACTCTGATTACCAAGTCAGAGTCGCTCTACAAACGCACAACCATCTAGTCTCTGCTCTTTTACACCTGGTCGGTTCGGAAGTTGCTCTTTTAATAGGGTGCAGCTACGCTTCTAATTTACTATAGATAACGGCACCTCTCTCTACTAGTTGCGTTTTAAAGGGCTACCCCCAAATACATCGAGTCGATGATTTAGATCCGCGAAGGTCCATTTTCTCTTCCGAGAAATCCTGTGACTTATTACTTATCATGCACACATTACTGCACATGGTTCAGCTTTTGCTTTCGCAATACTGTTTCGTACCACAGGCTTTAGGAGTTGCCCGGAATTTGATTGTGCTAGAAAACTAGTGGGGGCTGACCCTGACCCTCACTTTCTTCTGAATAATTAAAATTAGTAGGATAGTGTGGTTATAATATTGAAGTAATAGAATTATATTTTTGATAAATCTTGTGATTATTTCCATGACTATGTAAAGGATATGACTTTTATTAAAGATAATTCTTCAAGTGCTATGCGTGTAATGCATAAATACTTTTAAATACATTATATGGTAGATTAGGAATGAAAAATTAAGTTGGAAAATTTGTTTACGGATATGTATATCAGTGTCATAAACTGATAATTTTCATATCATTGTAAAAATATAAATTAGTTAAAAGTTAACTATAAATTTATTCGGTACTATTTGTCATTCTAATCTAAAGATCTAAGGTACTTATTTCAGATTTTAATGATCTAATTTTTATTAAACCCTATTCTGTTAGGTCTTGATTGGTTAAACATTACTTTATTTGATGTTATCATAACACGTGGTTCACGTGTCTCAGGATTAATTATTGCTTTGCTTGGTTGGTTTTTCTTACCCGTGTAATTCAATAGCATCTTTAATATAAGAACAAGTTAATATAACGAAAACTTGAGCTTGGATAAAGGCTATGGCTAACTCTAAACCAGAGAAAGCGATAATGAAAGCTAATGGAATTAAAGCTAAAATAAAGAAAATAAAACCAGAACACATTATGTTGAAAGTGAAACCACTTAAAATGCTTAATAACATGTGTCCAGATAATCGTCCCACAAATTTTTCCTTTTCGCTTAACACTCTATCAGTTGTTAAACTTTTTGTTATTTTTAGTAATTTCATACTTTATATATTTTGTATGATTTACCCTTTTAACAAACAAGATCTAAATTAATTTAAATTTGTGTACACCTTTAAAAGGATTTGTTCTATTTTCTTTTAAATATAAAGAAATACTAGGTTGACGAGTTGCCACCTATATAAAGAAAAGCAATATATTATATTAACCGTGCGCACTTTTTGTTATGGCAAAATTACCTTAAAGAGGTATTTATTTCTAAAGGGAGTAGTACGTTTTCGATTAAAATAAGTAGAAATACTAGACGCAGGAATACCTAGAGCTTCGGCTGCTGAACTAACCGAAGAATATTTAGTAACTTCATTTGTATGAATATTGGTAATTTCTATAGTCTTAGAATAACGTTTAACTGTGTCAATAGAGTCTACCTTAGTAATAACATATCCCTTAATAGTGTTAATTTGTCCATTTGTAGACGAAGACTCGTTATTTTTAAAATAGTTTGAAAGACGTTTAATAGATATCTCCAGGTAGTCGCAAGCGGCTTTCATTGTAGAGAATTGTTTGGTAACACCCAAAGCCTTATTAGTTAATAAGACAGCTTGTCTTTCATTAGTAGGCACAGGTAAGGAAGGTGAATCTAAGCCAGGGTTTACTTTAGTAATTGTATAGCCATTGTATGGTTTAGAACTATTTAAATATCTCTTAACCGTAGTCATGTGTACCCCTAGAAATTGAGCAGCCTGCGCCATAGAAGTGAATTGTTGACTATCCCCTTTTTGGCTATTAGAAAGAACGACTGGTTGTCTAAAAGGATTATTATTAGCCATATTATCTAATTGAACTTTAGATAATTTTCGCCCTAACATGGCTTCTCTTTTAGATTCAAGGAATTCTTCTGATTGATTTCTACTTTTCGATGCTATACTCATGAGTTTAAGAGAAGCTTCGCTATGTTTGTATCCTAGGTTTGACCCTGCTATTTTTAGTATATTATATTCTGGCTTAAAAATATCCAAGTAAAATTGCTCTCTGGCCAGTACTTCCGTGTTAGAGCAATATTCTAAAATTTCCAACCTAAACCCTGCATAACCATATTTTAACAGTGCCTTACAAATGAGAGATGCTCCTCGCTTATTATCTGATAGGTAACTATAATTAAAGTACCGTCTGAATCTATCATTAAGCTTAGCAGATGAACCTATGTAACTTTTTCCTGATTCTATATGTACTCAACGATAAACACCAGATTGTCCTTTATTCTCTGTAATGATTACATTGCTTTCCTTATCCGGATAAAGGTAAGTTATGACTGGTTTTTGACCAGAAGACGTAGACATGTTTCTTATATTATTTACCGGGCTAATGTTGCGGCCCAGGTACGTTCTTTTGTACATCCCTAGATAAGGGCTACGAATTATTGAACCTGAGGTTGAATCCTCTAAATTGTTAAAATATATAATATCCCATATTCGATCCACAAGTTTGTCCATCCCCTTTTCTACAAAAAGAAAATAAATGTCTCTTACTGAAAAATATTTTTTTTATATATGCTCTAGCAGTAGCTCCTTTGGCCTTGGGCCAAAGACTGTCACCTCATTAGTTACGACATTTGTAACCTCAACTCTTTTAGATGTTTTTTGAACTATCTGTTTGTTTACTGAATCAGAATTTTCATTATTATCATTCAGTAATTTGAATGTATATCTATTTAAAACTGGGTTATCTTGGTTTAAATAAACATAATGTAAAATATATCTTCTATCTATTCCTAAAGCACGAGCAGTCGCTCTTACTGAATGATAAGAAGTAGTAGTATTTGTTTCCAAGTCAGTAACCTCAACTTTAATATTTTTGGATTGAGCCTCAGATAATTTAGCTAAAGTTTCAGGTGATCTTTGAGATGCAGCTGCACGCATATTTTCGATAGTGGCTTCTGAATGAGTTCAACCTGATCCACGTGAAGGGCTTCCAGGTGTTTTCAAAATATTATATTCTGGTTCATGTATTTCAAAATAATATTTTTCTTTTGACATAATACTATCTTTGTCACAGAATTCTAAAATAGTAAGGGTGAAGCTTTGATAACCGTGTTTTAATAATGCTGAATTAATTGGCATATTATTATATTTCATTAGTCTATTTGCGTTATAATATTCCATTAATCTACGTCTTAAGTCTACAGAACTTCCTACGTATTTTTTTCCATTTAATTTATTAGTTCACATATAGATTCCTGATCTATCTTTAGTTAAATTAAGTACTTCAATTTTGTCTTTATCTGCATCAAGGAATTCAATTAAATTATTAGAATTAAAAGAACAGTTATTGCTTGATGTTGAATACGATCTTGTTGTTATTAAACCTAATCTAGAATATTTACTTTGTGTTAGGTAAAATAAGCTACATGATCCCCTCTTGTTATTGAAGTTTAAACTATGTGTTGAACTATTATTAAATGTGTTATTTAAAATAGGAAGTATCAGTCGTCCACAACTTCATCCTTTATTTAAAAGGTGTTTGCTGTTTAGTCTTATTTAAAGGTGTTTGCTGTTTAGTATTATTTTAATTGAAATTACTAAATGAATGAATTTAAGGAGAGGCTATTGTGGTATCTTTAATCTTAGATTACTTTATTTCTTCTAAGAACCGGTTTCCCGGCGACTAGAGTATACCTTACAACTTTAAAAGTTGAAGAACCGTCTACTCGTTGCTCTTTTACAGCAATACTTTCACATATTGCTGACTTAGATCCGCGATCACCCATTTCTATTACTAGAATCTTTAATGATGTTACTATACCCTAGTGATTAGCTAGGCCACTTACTAAGTTTCCTTAGAAAGTTTAGTTATTAAAGCTTTAGGGCTTCCCCGGAGTTTGGCTCTTGAACACAAGAATGATGAGTGCCTATTCTCATCAATTTATGTTAGCTGCTAATCTTAATCCTAGAGAAATATTTCTAGCTAAGTATGATATGAATTCAATCAATACAAGTAAAGGTAGTAAAGCTAAAGGACATCCCGCTGGCACAAATAGAGAGAAGAATTTTAAACCATGAGAGTTAAAACCTAAGAATGTTGCTCCTAAAACAATAGTGAAACTCATTGAGAATGTTAAAATAAAATGTGATGTTGATGCAAAACTATAAGGTCTTCTTGATAAATATGTTATTTTTATTATTATAAGAATATTAATAGTACATTTATCAAGTTGGACTATATATTAATTAATCACTCATTTATGAATTCTTAAAATTGAATGATTAATTTTTCACGTGTAGTCTCTGAGGATCCTACTCGACAGAATGTCTTTGGTTTCCTGCTGATTATCCATTGTTACATCTTTTAGAATTTTCACGACCTTTAAAGGTTCGTATCTAAAGCATTAGAAACTTCCAGCATATAGTGAAATTTTTTACGTTATTATTATATGTATGTAATCCATATGTTTAATTGTAGAAAACAATTATCTAAACATATTTTCCTACTTAGGGTTCGATATATAATTACTTCTTCTACTATTCATATTACTTTTAATTAATTTAATCTTTTCTAACCCCTCTTTTGTTAAATGATCCTTAGTTCTTACTAGCTCGGCTACTCTTAAAAAATCTAAGAAGTCTTGTTGTTTAGAACCGAGTAAAGGATATTTATTAAATAAAGGAAGAATCTTTTCATATATATCATAGAAAGTAGAGATAATAAAATATACTTCATTACGTGTTGTTACAGGGTAAAATCTCCCACAACCTAAAAATTTAACGATGCTCTCCAATAATACATTATCACGGGAATGTTGAGTCAACATAAATCTTAAACTTACGATTGCTGGCTTATCTTTGTATTCTTGAATTGCAACTAGGAAACAACCTTCTGCTTCCACAAATCCTCTTAACCAATTGAAATCTTTTATTTCTGTAAATTTAACCAATGGTCTAACTACAGGAATAATATTAGGAAAAGAATTTTTAGACTGTTCAGATAAACCTAAATTTAGCGAAGCTTTTATACTTACTAATTTTAGTAAACCCTCTTTAGTTAAATGTACTTTTTCTTGTACCAAACTAACAGCTTGTTTGAATAAAAGATAATCAGCATGTTTTTGAGTAATTAAAGGATATTTCTCAAAATGATCTATAATTATCCTTAAATTTTTTAAACCGCTAACACGGAACTCTATTGAATCTTTCCCATGTTTGTATATTTTACCTACACCTAAAAATTTTTGAATTGATTCTAACAATGCTCTATCTTTATTGTGTAAAGATATCTTAAAAATAGGTTTAACCTGTCATCCGGTTAACATTCTATTATCCTTATAGATAGAAATATTAAAACATCCCTCACCATCTGAAAAACCAGTAAAATAATGAGGATTAATATTATTAGTATAATTACCCTTAGAGTTAGAAGAATAAGATCTAATTTTTTGATTACTAAAAAAAGTAACTTTATGAGTACATACATATAAAGAATTAATAATAACGAATAGGCACCTTTTTACCAATCCTATTAAGTTATTTGCTAATATAAATACGAATAAAGTATATATAAATGGGAAATATACTTGTCCTTTTGTTGGGTTAATTTGACTTACTACTATACTATGTACTGTTGCATATATACTTTCCTGACTTATTGACCAGTTATTTGGTATTATTTTATTATTATTTGTAGCTAATAAGCTGTATGTTAAGATTAAGAATATACCTATTGTTAAGTATAAACCTATATTTGTTAATGATAAATGAAAATTACCTAATAAGTTTGCGTTTATTGATAATAAATCTCTAACTTCGAATTGGTCTAATGGACTTAATACAAAATTTAAATTACCCATGATATTTTATTTATAAATATATTTAATTAATTTTAAATCTTATTTTATCATATTTATATAGAATTTAACTATTACACTTATTTATTTAATTATTATCTTATATATATATGATATTGAAATATCCCCTCGGTGGGTTGCTTCGCAACCCCACCTCAGGGTTCATTATGGCCCTGAGGCGGTGCGGAACGCACCGCCAAGGAAAACCTTTAAATATTCATTATTATAATTTATTTATATAGATACGAGATATAAAAATACGTACGAATTTTGGTAAAATGAATTTAGTAAATGCGTATATTAATACTGTTAATATAACAAAAGCATAAACTACTTGATTAACAAAAAAGAAAGGTACTAATTGTGGCATATTTATACTTATCATTGTTAACATTACTTAGATTATCCCTTAATATATATCTAAACTTTAGAAGATTTAAGGTAATGTAATATATTATATTAATATTTAAGCCCTTAAGATGAATCGAACATCTATCAAGATATTAACAGTATCCCGCTCTACCGTTGAGCTATAAGAGCTAATTATGGGGAGCTACTTTTCTTCACCTCAGGGTACAACGCACCGCGCAAGGATATTTATTCTTATCCAAGACTCGAACTTGGATCAAAATATTAGAAGTATTCCGCTCTACCATTGAGCTAATAAGAATTTGGTATATAATATATAGGTATCTATACCTATATTAATACCTATGTTCCTTTCGTGGGGAGCTCAGCTCCCCCACCTCAAGGTACATTTATCCCCTTTTAATTTCTTTAAATTTTATACATTATATATCTTCCCTATTATTAGTTTATACTATAAATTAAAGAAGAAACTGAATAATGTAAACCATCTAATATTGGAGCTGGATAGATTCCAAATAATACTGTTAGTACAACAAATACTAATAACATAATAAATTCTCTTCTAGTTACATCACCTATATTTTCTACAAAATAAATTGAGTAAGAACCACCAAAAACTATTCTATTATACATAAATATTGTATAAGCGGCAGAAAATACTATTGAAGTACTTGCTAATACACCTAATAATGGCATTCTTTCAAATACTCCATATAATGACATGAATTCACCTATGAAATTTAGTGTTAAAGGAGTTCCACTATTTCCTAATGATAGAATGAAGAATAATACTGAGAATATAGGCATAACTTGAGCCATACCTCTATAATATGTAATTAATCTAGTTGATGATCTGTCATATAAAATACCTCCTGCACAAATGAATAATCCTGATGAAACAAAACCGTGAGCTAAACCTAAAGCTATTGAACCCTCAATACCTTGTATTGTGTTACTAAATGCACCTATTAAATATACAGCTGCGTGAGATACTGATGAGTAAGCAATTAGTTCTTTAATATCTATTGTTCTTAATGTACTAAAACTAGCATAAATTATTGTTATTACACCTATTACATAAATTATGTAAGTATAATTTAAAGAAGCTTTCGGTAATAAAGGTAATATTAATCTAAATATACCATATAAACTTAATTTTAAAACTATACCTGCTAAAATTATACTTCCTGATAATGGTGATTCAACGTGAGCTTTAAGTAATCAAGTATTTAAAAAGATTACTGGTGTTTTTACAGCAAAAGCTATAAATATACCATAGAATAAAAATAATTGAGTTACATAATTGAAATTTGATTTTGATAAAGCATCAAAATCTGTTGTTCCCATTATTGAAGACATAGCTACTATTGATAATAACATAAATAATGATCCAAACACGATTGTTTGTTAACTTTCATTTTTGTGTCTTGCACTTGTTTATAGAAGTTACTATCTTTAATTTTGAGTTACTTACCTCTTTTATGATAACCAATATGTTAGAAATATAGTTTTTATATCCCATCTACATATCCTAAAATTTGATAAAAATTATCATATCTGGTTATTTAACCCTAACTAAATTACTTTGTTGTTCTAGTTATATTCATTCCTGATCTTAGTGATTTAATTTTTTCTAAACCTTTCGGTGCTAGATGCTGTTTATCTTGCATCAATAAAGCAATTTTTTTGAAAATTTGGAAATCCGATGATTTAACACCTTCTATTTGGTGTTTATCAAAGAATGGTATAACTTTTTCAATTATATCATCAAATTTACTTACAACATAATAAGATGTTGAATATTTTTCATTTTCATTTTCTTCAACTCTTCCACATCCTAAATAAGATATTAGACTTTTTAAAAGAAGATTATCTCTACTATGTTGTGCCAATTGTAGTCTTAAAACTACACCATAACCTGTTTTAGTAAAAAAAGACTTATAAAGAGAAACGTGGAAGCATCCGTCACCACTAGTAAAACCTGAGATTCAATTAGGATCTTGTACAGTTAGATCCTTAATGATAGGTCTAGGTTTAGGTACAATATAAGGAAAGTCTGAAGTAAGTTCATTTGTAAGACCTTGATTCATACTAGCTCTAACGCTAATTATTTCTTTTAACCCTTTTTCTGAAAGGTGAGCTTTAGCTTTCATTAGTTCATAAGCTTGTATAAATAATACATAATCCGCACGTTTCTGACTTATTAACGGATATTTATCACAATGAGAAATTAATGCTGCCATATCTTTCATAGAGGAAATTTTAAATCTTATTGTTGTAGATCCATGACTCACTATTGAACCTACACCTAAATAATTTTTTAGTTTAATTAATAAATCTTGATCTTTAACATCCATACTCATTGAGAATAATAAACTTGCTTGATATTTTTGTTTGTATTTTTCGCTAGCTCTTAATGGAACCATGAAACAACCTTCAGCGTCTATTAATCCTGTTACAAAATAAGGGTTTAGATTTAAATCTTTGTTATAGCTATCAGTGTGAATTGATCTTACTTTAGAAGTTAATAAATTATTAAATTTAACAAAAGTATTTAAATTAGGGTGAAGAGGTGTGTTTCTCCCAAAAACCGGTTTCCCGGCGTCTAGAGCACACCTTATAATACCTTAGATGTATAATTATATTGATTATTTAATATATACTCATTCTTGACAGGTATTAAAGAACCATCTGCTCGTTGCTCTTTTACAAATAAACTTGTTATTTGATTTAGATCCGCGATCATCCATTTTATTATCTTTAATGATGTTACCTTACCCTGAGTGATTAGCTCGGCCAGACTCAAAGTTTCCTTCAAATCCTTGGTTATTAAAGCTTTAGGACTTCCCCGGAGTTTGGCTCTTGAACACTGTTGGATCAATGTATATAAAAAGAAATAGAAACTTGCTCTTACTTTATTACTTGAACCAAATAATCCTATTAGTAGGAATAAAGGTGGTAAAATACTTTCGAAGAATATATAGAATAACAATACATCCAATACTAAGAATACAGCTAATAATAATGTTTCTAATAATAACATTATTACTACAAACGATAATACATTTTTAGATTGTATTGAATTTCAATTAGATAATATTGCTATTGGCATTATTATTGTTGTTAATAATATAAAATATATTGATAAACCATCTACACCTAAATATATATCAAAATAACTTATTTGATAATGTTCTTCAATAAATTGTAATTGTTTACTACTGAAATCAAATAGTATAAACATAATTAATGAAACAACTAAGTTAATTATTGAAGTTGTTAAGGCAATAGATTTTATTCTTATATTATTGATTAAGGATAAACCATAATTTCCCTCTATTGTAACAAATCCTATTCCAATTAAAGGTATTAATAATAATAATAAAGACATATATAGAATTATATATTTTATTTACTACTAATAAAATATTCATTAATACATACATTGTAATAATATAACATTTTATTGTTTGTTACACCTTACGTATGCCGTAAAGTTAAATATTATACTAGTACTTGAATATCTTACTATATTGTTAGTTACCTTATTACCTTATAATATTTATAAAATTTTTAAAAAAGTTTATATAAATTTTTATAAAGTATATAAAAAGTAATATTATAAATCTGAAACACTAGACCCCTCGGGGAAGATAAATTTCATATTAAAATACCCACCACCTATCCCTCAAATAAATGTGATCCACAATTTATTCTACACTTTTTTGCTACGTTAATAAAACATAATTATTTATTAAATATTTATAACTATACTTAACGATTAAATTAGAAAATTAATTTACTTTTTTGTACAATTTAAACAGTCTAAATCATTTAATAGAAAATAATAAATAAATAGAGTAACTATACTAGTCCGACGGACAGGCAGTACGCCTGCAGAGCCAGGGGCCGCAGGGAACTAGACCCCGCCCTTAGGCGGGTACAGGACCCCAGAGAGGGGACTAGCAAATACTAGTAATTTAGGATTATAAAAGTTTAATTGTTTTAAAAATTGTAGTTTTATCATAATTATTGACATCATATTATTTATAATAAAGATATATTTATTGGTATTATACCTAAACCATATACGATACAAGGCATTAATATAACGTAAGCTATAACAATAGGTAATAAAACAGTTCAACATACTGACATTAATTGATCAAAACGTATTCTAGGGAAAGAAGCTCTAACTCAAATGAATACGAATATTAAGAAAGATGTTTTAATAGCTAAATTTAAAGAAGAAGAAGATATATTAACAAATATATCATATAAAATAGAATTATTTACATCAAAAAATAAATTTAAAATATTTATAATTAAATCTAAAGGAATAATACTTAAATAACCTCCTAAGAATAAAATACTATTCATAGCACAAATTAATACAATATTAGCATATTCAGCTAAGAAGAAGAATACAAAAATACTAGCAGAATGTTCTGTCATAAAACCACTAACAAGTTCTGATTCCTTAATGTGATTATGTCTCATATAACCCCAATCTTATGGGAGGTATTACTCACTAATTACTTTAAAACGGTATATATTATTATATATTAAACCATTGTTCAAGTATTTACCCACTGTTACCCTAGATATATCTAAATGTCTGGCTAGTTCTGCATTATTATTAAACTTTGATATTAAATTATCATTTAAATCGAAAATTCCTACACCTGAAGAATGTTTGCTCATTCTCTTACTTATAAGAGATTTAGTTTCTTCTCTATGTTTCTTTCCAAACATAGGATTTAACTTTCCAGGTTTACTAATTAATGCTAGAGCTTCTTCACTGTGTTTTTTACCAAACATTGGATGATTCTCTTTATCTTTATAAAATTCTATCATCTTTTTTCTTGCATCTTCAGTGTGTTTATAACCTAACATACTTGTAGCGATAGCTTTGAAATTATATAAAGTATCAAATTTGAATTTACTTATATATTCTGATTCTAGATCAGTTAAAGCTTTATCACTAATAGATTTATTTTTGTAAGAAAAATATTCATAAATACAAAAATTAAATTTATCTAGACCATATTTTTTAAACGCATCTTGTAAAGCATTATTAGATTTTCTATTATCAAGATGTTCATTTAATCTTAGATATAGATCTTTTGCACTACCAATATACTGTCTACCATTGATAGTATTCATAAAAGAATAAACACCTCCTTTATTTACTAATTCATTTCTAAAAGACTTAACGGATTCTTTACTTAAATTATTAATAATAAAAAGAGGTATAGGCATTAATTCAGTATTTTTATCTGAATTTGAAGAAGAAGAATGATATCTTTTACCTACTTTACTTACAGAATTAGGTAATATATTAGTAAAAAGAGAGTTAGATCTAATCTTAGAAATAACAGAATTATATGTTTTCATAATCTTATTAACTTACGTTAACAGTTGGACTATATCTTATTTATTATAATAATTAAATTATAATAAATGATCACGTGTAGTCTCTGAAGGCTGAATTATGTAAAAAAAAATTCATTCCCTGCTGATTGTCCTAAATTACTGCTTAGGATTTCCAGCAAATAGTGATCTTTAATGAGACCAAATCAGTCACTAGCCTCAGCTAAATCAAAAGGAGGACGGTTAGTTTCTGCTATAGAACTAATAAAGAATACTATAAATAAAGGAAATAATGGAAATAATAAATTTACTACTCTTTGTGATTCTATTATAGTAATAATATTAAAACTACCCGTTAATAATAAAACTATTAATATAACAGAGCTTAATACTAATTCGTAACTTATTAATTGAGCCGTACTTCTTAAAGACCCTAAAAATGCATATTTAGAATTAGCTGATCATCCTGCTAATAATATACCATATCCAGATATAGAACCTACAGCTAACATATATAATAAACCTAAACTATAGTCAGATATAAATATACCTGAACCAAAAGGAATTACTAGGTAACCCAGTAAAGAGAAAATTAAAGTTATTACTGGTCCAAGGAAGAATAGAATAATATTAGCTTGTGTAGGTGCTACATACTCTTTTAATAATAATTTTAAAGCGTCAGCAAATGCTTGTAGTAATCCTAGATATCCTACTGCGTTAGGACCTAATCTTCTTTGCATACTAGCCATAGTTTTTCTTTCCGATATTGTTACAAACGCAACAGATAATAAAGCAGGAACAATTACTAATAATCCTTCAATTATTGAAATTAAATAATTTAACATTTTGTTTTTATTCCTTTCCATAAATAAAATTTATATATGATATAAATATTGGATATTTAATAACGTGCAGTATTTTTTTTATTATATATCATATATTTTTATCTTTATGTTTAAATAAGCTAAAAATAAAATATATATATTTATATATATATATTACCTACTATTTTATAAATGTATTATATATGTATATATATATATTTACATTATATAGTTTTAATCAGTTTTTTAAATTGTATCTTAGCTAACAGTATAGCTAAGTTAGCTTCTAATTTTGAAGTAGATGCTAATCCTATTTACTTATAGAATTAGTACAGGATTTTTATAAAGTTTTAAATAATAAAGGGAAAAACTTCGCCTACGGGGCGACGAAGTAGTTGATATAATCCCCTCGGTGGGTTGCTAAGCAACCCACCGAGGGGTTATTTTTTGGTCCCTGAGGCGGTGCGTTCCGCACCGCCGAGGGAAATGTGCTATATTAAATTGATATACTAAGGAGCTCGGGGAACTCGAATCCCTTTATTTCGATTTGCAATCGAAACGCAGAACCCTCTGCTCAAGCTCCTATTCCCTATTAGTTAATATAGAAGTATATAATTAATATATTTATATACTAACCCTTATAGGGATTGGTCACCCTCAATGGGTGAGGGACTAAGTAAGATATTAATAATTATTTTTTAATAGCTAACTCTACTAAACTATTTTCGATAAGACTAACTACAGGTACTATAACAAAGAAGTGTGCAAAGTATAAAACAGTTGAAATTTGTCCAAATTCAATGAATGGTGTTTCAACGTGTTTTGCACCTATTTGCATTAATATTAAGAAGTTAGCTACGAAAACGTAGAAAGCTACTTTACTTAAAGGTCTGAATTGTACTCCTCTTAATTTAGATAAGTCAGTTATAGGCATAACCATTAATGCTAAAATAGAAGCAAACATAGCAATAACACCTAATAATTTGTTAGGTATTGATCTTAAAATTGCATAGAATGGTAAAAGATATCACTCTGGAACGATAGCTGGTGGAGTTTGCATTGGGTTAGCCATAACATAGTTTTCACTATCTCCTAAAGCATTAGGCATAAAGAAAACAAATACAGATAATACTATAAAGAAAATAAAGATAGTAATTAAATCTTTAAATAAGAAGTAAGGAGCAAAAGGTAATCTGTCATAATTACCAGAGATACCTAAAGGATTACTAGATCCTACTGTATCGTGCATTGCTATTAAGTGCATTAAAGCTAATGCAGCTAATATGAAAGGTAATAAGAAATGTAATGCAAAGAATCTATTTAATGTTGCATTATTTACAGAGCATTTGTGTTGGTAGCTCCAGATTTAATAAATATTAAATCCTCTCACTACACTCAATAAATCTCTTTATTGATCGGACTATATCATGATCTCATTTAATAATTTGAAGGTATTTTTATTTTTTCTGAATATCTAGATATTTTACGTAATTGTTTCAATCATAATAAATATTGTAATTTTTTATTACCTAATAACTTTACAGGTGCATTTTGTAAAAATTTAATAATATTTTCTATTGATCTTACACTTGTAACTTTTAATTTTAAACAATTAGTTTTATCTAGATATATACTAGTGGTAAAAGATAAATATTCACGAATGGCAGATATTAAAAGATCTCCATCTCTTTGAGCTACATCGAAACTAGCTACTAAATAATCATTGTCTTTATTTAATTTATAAACACTAAAACAACCCTCAGCTTCTATAAATCCTACTAATCAAGCAGAAAAATAAGATGAATTAATAATAGATTCTATAGAATTTATTGGTTCATTACTTCTAGTATATTCAGGTAAATCTTCTGAATAAATAATACCTGAAAGTAATGCATTTCTAAATCTTAAGTAATCATATTGTTTATTAGAAAACATAGGGTATTTATCAAATATAGGTAATATAAAATTTTTCAAATGGTTCTTATCCCTTATTCTTAAAGCTACCATTTCTACTTCATTTCTTTTTCTAAAGCTTACAGTACCTACACCTAAAATGTTTTTTATCTTGTAAATTAACTGTACATCTCTAATAGACAATTCAATACCTAATTCGTATGTTAAATATTTACCTTTTTTTGTTATGGAAAAATAACTATCACCTTCAAACAATCCTACTAAATAGGCATATGTGAGATCTCCTGCATGTAGTCTCTGAGAGGCTTCTGAAGTATGTATACTTCTCACCCCTGCTGATTTTCCCCTTGTCATTGCAATTTTCACGCCTATTAATAATATTATTAGAAAGAATAAGTCGTATACAAATCCTAAAATTGGGGATCTCTCAGCATTAAGCAGGATTTTTAACAATACGTCACCGTATTGTGGTTCATCTGTGTTTAAACCTCCTCATATGACAAAAGTAATACGTATAATATTTAACTTATACTTTACACCCTTTAGGGTGTATTTAGACTATATCTTAAACCATCGCAAGAATGCGAAGATTTTGGGGGTATCGTGTTGAGCTTATTGTTGGTATAACTCACCCATTAGTCGTTGAACGTTCTTAATCCTTTTATGTATACCGGATTAAACTTCGCTACAAATAATCTAATAAACCGGAGGTAATTTATTAAATGTCCTTGTAATTTTCCCCATTTGCCTCTAAAATTCATCTTCTTATATGAAGATGGTTTTAAGGAGCCCATTACAATTATTAATTCATGTTTTTGGTGTATAGTAGTAGAGTATCACAAGATTAATTTATAACTGAGGATAATTTAAATTGCTATAACGTGAACTTTCACGCAAATTATTTAATCAATTAACGTATTGTATATATTTTAATCCTATTAAAGGATGTAAACCTGAAAATGAAAAGTAATTTATAACTTTTTGTATATCAGATTTAGAACTAACACCAAATTGATTATAGTTATTGGTTATATCTATTTTTCTATTTGTATCAAATATTAGTTTAAAAGCCTCAAATAAATTATAATGTATTCTTTGTTTTAATTGAAAACAACCATCATTATTACTTTTAATAAAGAAAGAACCCTCTGAACATGTAAATCCTACAATTCAATTTCTAAAAAAATGTAATAATGTATAATCAAATGGATTTTTAGGAATTTCAAAAATAGTTGGTATGTTATTTATATTATGTATTTCATTATACAATTTAATATCATTTTTTAATATATACATAGCTAAATTAAATTGATCTACTCTAGTATTAGTTAAGAAAAATATGTTATTATATATAAGCAATGGAAACAATACTTCTTGTAGATCAGTTTTATTAATAACTAATTTGCAAGTAGGGCTTCTTAAATCTTTATAAATATTTATCTTACCTAATTTTAAAACAGAATGAATATATTCTAAAGTAGAAAGATCTTCTAAATGTAGTGATATAACTAATTTCATTGTTATAAATCCTTTTGATGTTTTACTTATTTGAATATATCCATCTCCATCTATTAATCCTACTAAAAAAGCTAAAAAAGATGAAGGAATTGGAATATATTCTTGTTTATCCAATCTTAAAGTTTTATTATTTTTTTTTAAGGCATTATTATGAATAACTCCTATTGTAGGTAAGGAAGTTTTGCCAGCTCTAACATTTAAATGCTGCGAAGCCAGATACTTGTGAACAGCTACAATTGAAAATAAAATAACAACACCAAAACATAAATTAATAATTATTGTAATAATTTTTGACTCAACAATATCTTGACCTATTCAAGGTATAGCACTCATAAGATTTGTAATAACTGTAGCACCTCATAAACTCATTTGACCATAAGGTAAAACATACTAACTTACTTATTATTAATATATCAACAATAAGCTAGAATAACTTTGAATTCGTATATCCTATTAGTTAAATACTTTTTAACTAAAAGTTCCGACTGTGCATTAAGCAGCATTTCAGCCACCCATTAGTGACCCAGTCTGTCGCGACCATTTATATGACCGACGATCTTAAAGCTTGTGAAACTTCTTTGATCGTTTTCACTAATATCGCCAAATAATCTTAAAGACTATTCTATATCCCCGTCGGGATATACCACTTTAATCTTTCTTTTTCTATAAAGATTGCAGAAAGATTGTTACTCGCGGGACTATGATTTAATATAAAAATGAAGTATAATAAATTATTGATAATAAGATAACTATTTAGTTGACAAATCTTTTACTATTCATTGTCTTTTTACTAATCCTTTTTCTGTTTTTAGTGCTCTTATAATAGTTTTTTCACCACAGTTTATAGAATTAGCTGCGTCTAAAATAGTAGAATATTCACCGTAAACAGTTCCATTAAGGTTATATAAAACTACAGGTCTTGTATGTACAATACATTTTTTCTTAGTCTCATCAGACATAGGAGATCTATTTAAAGCTTTCTCTCTCATTTTCTCTATTGTTTCAGGAGAAAGATTTTTACCTCTGTTTAAACTACCTACCATTTCCCGTCTTGCGTCAGTATAAATATCTTTTATTTTTTGACGGTCAACTTCAGTATGTTTATAACCAAAACTAGAACCTGCCTCAGTTAAAATATTATAATTAGGTAATAACAATTTTAGATATCTATCTTCTAAATCCAACAATTCCTTATTATTTTCTTTAGTAACTATATTAGGATATAATTCTAATATAATAAAAGCAAAATTATTTAATTTATATTTTTTTACTGCTGATTTAACTATTTTACTACCTCTGAAATAAATTAGATGATTGCTGAATCTAGCATAAAATCTATTAGTTGCCGCAGAACCTATATAGTAATCTTTAGTTATTTTATTAACTATCATGTATATTCCACTTAAACCTTTAGTCTCATTTAATATTTGTTTTCTAATATTTTCTGAATCTAGGTTTTCAAAAATATACACAGGATTTAGTCCTAATTCTTTAATTATTGAATTTAACCTTTCAGAATAAGAAAATTCAATACTATTAGTTGAAGAAAGAATTGTACTATATCTTCTTTTATTTAAATAGTATGTTGACTTATTATTTAATTTATTATACTTTATATTTTTCATATTATTTCCTACTGGGTATATTAATACCTTATTTTTTTTAACTAAATTTTGTATAGTATAATATACAATAATTAAAATAATTGCAAAGGAAATACTTATATTAAACCATTTTGGGCTATGTTCATAACCCAAGAAGGCTGTAGCCATCATAACGATAAGGATTACTGTACCAATACCTCATGTTAAAGTTCTAGGTGATTTGTAAGATCCGTAGTATAAACCTCTACCTATGTGTAAGTACACTAGGAAGAAGAAAGCTGAAGCTGTATTAGAGTGTAAATAACGTACTAATCAACCATTGTTAACGTCTCTCATAATCAAAATAGGTTAATTATCTACTATGATCTATTTCCTAGACGTTCTATCTATGGGTTTAGATGAAAAAATATATTTATTTTTATATAATCTACTTGTATCTATATAACGGTTACATGTATTACTACTTGATTTTAAACCAAGTGCCTTGTGTGCAGCACTAAAGGAAACAAATGGAGAACCCTCAATCATTCCTTCATCTGTATAAATATATACAATTTTAGGGTTTTCAGATTTATTTTTTGAACTATATTCCCTAACATTTTCTACATGTGGTTTATTAGCTTTAACATTAAAAGGAGGATCTTTTTCTAAAATTGATTTTGATCTCTCAAATATGTTAACAATTATTTCATCTGAGTTTCCATTTGAACCTGTACTGTACCTTTTGTTTAGTATGTCTGAAATATCTAAAAATAATTTTTTACCTTCAGGTAAATAATAATAACCATGTATTTTTAATAACAAAGCTAATCTTCATAATCTAAAATCTACAGCTTTTCGTGTATACATTTTAGATGAATCTAAAAGAGGTAAAAGATAATAATATAGAGAATCCACACTACTAACAACTAAAGACACTACGTTTGTTCTAGTGTTAACCGTACTTACAACATTCATAGGGGATATTTTACTATTTTTTAGATCATCGTTAGATAATCCGGTTAAGAAGACTGTTATAGCATTTAAACTTTCTTGACTTGTACTTTTCTGTGCTATTTGAAAATACAAGGAAGATCCAGTTTTAATACCAAAAGTTCCTTCACCTTCTAAAAATCCTATGAATCAATTTGGGTTTATTATAATTTGAGATTCTGAAGTACTATATGTAAATACTTCTCTTTTAGAATTCATACTACTTTTAAGAGATCTTATTTTTTCCATATCAGTGTCTGATAGTTTATTATTATTTTTTATAAGAACAGCTTCATAGAAATTTTCAAAGTCTAGCTTTTTACTAGTATGTAAAGGAAAACTCTTAAAAATAGGACAAATTACATTCTTTATATCTGAATAACTTTCTACTATAAAAGAACAACTGTTATTGTTTTTATCTACTGTAACTCTACCTATATTTAATTTAGATTTTATTAGATGAAGAACATTTATATCGTCAATATGTAATGATATTTTATATCTAAATTTAACATATTCACGATCTATAGTAATTAAGAAATTACCTTCTGCATCTGTAAATCCCGATAATCAATGTAAGAAATCGTCGTTTTCTTTATTTTCATTTAGATTAAAGTTAGAACTATTAGTAGAAAAACAAGAGAATCCCATTTTATTTTTATAACCCGATACATAAGTAGATCATGATAAACTTATACCTATAATTAGGTATAGATAATTAACCAATAATCGCTAATTTTCATTAACGTTTGGACTATATCATCGCCTATAATGATCTGGCGTCAAGCATGTAGTCTCTGAAGACCCAACATTCGAGAGATCCATTCATTAGAAAAGGGGATCTTACTCTAGTGATGCTGGCTATTAGCCAGCTTCGCCGCCCACAGGGCAGATGTTGGTTTCCTGCTGATTGTCCTTCATACTAATTTTATAACGTATGTAAGGGGTTCCCAGCATACAGCTTGATTTATGGGAGCACATTATGATATATGCTCTACAGAATTAAATGCTTCTAATACACTAGGTGTATAGTGCATAGCTAATGTAACACCTGTTACTATTTGTATACCTAAACATAAACCTAATAAAGAGTAGGGGTCAGCCTCAACAAGAACTGCCCTCCGAACCGTACGTGATAGTTTCCCATCATACGGCTCTCACCCAGAATGTTCTGCGAAATTGACCTTATTGATTTTAGAATAAGCTATTATCCAGTGTAACGTCCGATTTCCTTAATGTCAGCGTGAGTAAGTTGTCCTTTGTGATAAAGATTGTGGTGGTATTTACATAAAGGTATTTGTTTTCTTTTCATCGCACCCACTCATTGGTCATAAGTAGAGTTTCCTGATTTTAGTTTAGCTCTTACATCCTTGACTGTTCTCAGGTGGTGCATTTCTATATCGTGCGTTGTACCACAGAGGGTACAGGCTTTACCAAATTTAGTCTCAGTCAGTTTACTTGCCCAAGTCCCTTCCAGTACTTTGTCTGGTAGGGGAAAGTCTTTGGTGTTTTGATAGAAGTGTCTCACTCTAAGGTTGTCAGGTTTGTATAGTTCTTTGTCAGTTTCTGGGCATTTTAAGTTCTTACCAAATTTTTGGAAGACTTTACTTAATGTGACCAGTTTGAATTTACGAGCCAGTGTTAGAGCACATGAGGCTTGTAAGTATCAAATCACTCTACCAAGTTTGTTTAAGTTGGAAGCGAAACTGTAGAAATTTAATATCCCATGTATTTTGGAATTGTAGAAAGAGAGTATATCGTAGTGTGATAGATTTATTAAGGCCCCTAAGTGCTGTGGGATGTATGTTTGTACGTGATTTTGCCTTAAATAACCCTCAACCTTCATTTTATTTAGTATTGACTTGATGGGCGCTTTGATTAAGGGTCTTCTCACAACTACCATATTTCTACCTCTTTTACTTCTCCCGAAGAAAGTAGCTGACCTTTTCAGTTTAACTATTTCGGCACCTAAGAATTTAAACTTGTCCTCTTGCATATGGGTGATAATTGTTTTGTCTTCGTTTAGACTTACTCCACATTTACTTTTTAAAACGTCTTTACAGTTAAGTTTAATCATCTCCGCTTCGTCTCTAGTACCAATGATCATTATAACAAAATCATCAGCATATCTGATGTATCTCATTCTTCTGAAATTTGGGTCGAAACTGTCTACATTTTTGGTATTATGTAGCATACGAAGAAGTCTCATACGTTCACTCATAGTTGTGGCCAGTCTTCTCTGACGTTCAATTTTCTGATATACAGGATTATGTCTTCTTTTCTTCCCTCTTTCGTAGGAAGAAGCCAATTTAGCCATATATTCGTCAAATTGGTGCATAACAATGTTACAGAGTAAAGGGCTTAGTATACCCCCTTGTGGAATTCCAATGTTGGATTTAACTACCTTCTTTGTTTTCGGGTCTATATACCCTGCCTTTAAGAATTTGTTTAGTAGTTCCAGCATTCTAGTGTCCACGATCTTTTTCTTAACTTGGTCCATCACAATACTGTGAGGAATCGTGTCGAAACATTTACTTATATCACCTTGAACGACTCATACGTAGTTTTGCCCACCACAGTAAATTTGAGACAATGCTGAGTGGACTGATCTCTTAGGTCTGAACCCGTGGGAACTGTCTAAGAATTTATCCTCTCATATTGCCTCCATTATTACTTGAAGTGCCTTTTGTACTATTTTGTCTCTAGGAGATGCAATAGTTAATGGTCTCATCTTATCTGAGTTTGCTTTGGGAATTTCTATCCTTCTTGAGTGACTGAAGTCAAACTTACCAGATTTAATTTCCTCAGCTATCTTTTCGAACCATGCTCAGCTTAAACCATCAAGAGTCTCTTTCTTTGCTCCCCTTGTCATGTTACCCGGTTTACCTTTGATTTCTTCATAGCAAGCTACAAGAAAGTACGGGTCACTAAGGAGCTGGATAAATTTGTTGTATTTTGCATCGTGAGTTTCAAATTCGCTAAGTTTTAGGGAAATAATTTGAGCCAGAGGAGGGTTAGCGGTTGATTTGTTCAACTTGACCTTCCCGTCCCTGGTAATTTTATCGCTCAAACTTATTTCATTATTTTCTTTGACATTCTGGCTATTTCCCTTCGTCCCAACAACTGGACTACTATGGAAACTCCGTTTCCGCATAATTGATTTATTATATCAAACATAGGCGGTTAAATCCCGTGGTTGACTGTTGATTCCGTTTAATGTCCTCGTAACCTTAGCCGCTTGCACAGTTCTTTGGTTCCCTATACTGGGATGACGTGAGGCTTCTCATCAACATATTATATTTCGGATATTATAATGTGCAATGCCTCAAATGTACCGACATATTCTGCTTAGGATACAATTCCTGAATAGATGACGTCACTGTGTATCAAGTTTGTTATCCTCGACATAGTTACACCTGCTAACCTTGCCTGCTAATGGGGGCAGTCCCATCCTTACAAGGTTATTGTATTCAACTACCCAAGTTATGTACTTGTTAGCCACATAACCCGTGAATACCCGCAGCTTGTATAGTGATTTGTTCACTGATGAGTATACAATGAAGTCTGGACAGACCTCGATAATCAACGCCCTCACACGGCGTACTCCGAAATTTCATAAGTAACTTATATTAGAAGGTTGTGGTGAATCTATTAAATATGAATTTAATAACTTTAATAAAGGATGATTTTTTAAAATTCTCATTTTATATAATATTAAATATTTTATTTTTAATTCACAAGCTCATTTATAAATATACTTTTTGCAAAGTTTATCTACATTATCATCAAATTGTTAAAAAACAAAAATTTAATTAACAATCTAATTTATTTTATCGAATTATAAATAGTTAATTAAATTTTAACTATTTATGTGTATAGTAAGTAAAAAAAAATTACTATAATGCAATTTACCTAAATAATACCAGGTACGAATAATACAATTGCTAATATATTAGACATATGTAATCATTCGTTAGGAATAAGCATAAATAAAAGAATAATTAAAGTTAATATAGAAATAGTTATACTTAAAGAACTTGATAAAGCAAATTTTGAATCAAAGTATATTCTATTTACAACTTTATCTTTTTGTAAGATAAGAGCTGGTATTCTAAGATCTTTCAATTTATTAAAGTATGTATATGAATGTCCATCAAAGAACATTGTTTTTACAATAAATAAGTAATAAACTGCACTTATAACACTAGTTAAAACTCCAACAATAGTTAAGAAAATAAATCCTTCTTGTAAAGCAGCTGAGAATACCATCTGTTTTGCAAAGAATCCCATTAGAGGTGGAATACCTGCAAATGAAAATAAAGTTATAGATAAACTTAAAGCTAACATACTATTTATATGGAAGTATCCTTTAAGCTGACTTATAAGTTGGATAGGTGAATTATTTTTATCTATTAAATTATTGTGGTTTATATTTTTATCGTTATAAGCATATAAACTATAACCTATAGCTACTAATAAAATAAAGGCATTTAAATTTGATAAACTATATTGTACTAAATAGAAAATAAATGATTGTATTGACTCTACACTATTTATAGTTAATGCTAATAACATGAAACCTAAATGAGAAATTGTACTGTAAGCATATAATCTTTTAATTCTAAACTGAGTTAAACCTAAAACAGTTCCTATAATTAAAGATAATAATGAACTTAATAATAAACTTGTAGTTCAAGAATATTGTGCTGTAATATATATATTATTAGTATAATGAACTAATTGTAGTAATAAAGTTAATATTGATATTTTTGCTATAATAGCTACAAAAGTTGTAACTATTGTAGGTATACCATCATAAACGTCAGGAGATCAGAAATGGAATGGTGCAGCTGATATTTTAAATAAGAATCCTACAGATAATATTAATAAACAATAAGGTATGTATGTTGTTATATTTTGTTCGTTTACTATTCCAGCTAAGTTATTTATAACATAGAAACTATCTAAATATGTTACACCTAGATTTGCATATATTAATGCTATTCCTAATAAAATAAAACAAGAAGCTAATCCACCTAGTAAGAAATAAGTTAAACTAGCTGAAGTAGAAGATTCAGAATTTCTATACATAGCACATAATAAGTATAATCCATAACTTTGTAATTCTATAGATAAGAAAATAGAAACTAAATCACTACTTGATATTAATAATACACTTCCTATTATTACAAATAATAACATTAATGTATACTCTAATATTGTGTATTGTTCTCCTTTTTTTAATATAATATTAGATACAGCTAAGTTTTTTAAAAATTGTAATTTTGTAAACAATAATTTATGTAAACTCATATATTCAGTAGATACAAGTTTTCTAGGATAGAATCCTGTCATATTTAATATTAATAAACTAATAATAAATATTAACATGTGAAATATTTGTGTTACAGAGGATGTATAAAATAAACCTCCAAATAACCCTATCCCATTATCTAAATATGTTATAAATAAATTATTATAAGATAAATATATACAATAGAATAATATTATTATTCCAGTTCTAGCATATAAAATTGTAGTATCACGTCTAGAAGACAAGGCGTTAGATAATAATAGACAAAATAATGAAGATAAAAGCATTGAAGTTTTTTGTTAGAATATATTTAAAATTAAACATTTATTATTTTTATTTTTATTTAATAATGTGAATAATGTAAAAATTACTAAAATTAATAAATTGTTATTATTATAAGAGATATATAATAAAGTAATATAGAATATTAAACCTATTAATATGTATAAAGTATAAATAGTTACAACACCTGTACTTAAATTACCTATACTATTACTTAAAGTAACTAATTCTTTTTTATAAACCATAAAAATCACCTCCCCCTCCCACCCAGCGAAAACCAAAAGGAAAACCCTTTTTTATTTCATTTTTGACTTAGTTCAAGGATTTTTCTATACCGTTTTCAGTTAAACGTTCTTTAAAATTTATGCAGCTTAACGTCAGATAGAATTTGTTTTTATCCCCTTCAACTTTATGGTTGTTTAAATATGGAATAATTTTTTTTTTCTATTAAATCTTCATATTTTATACATATGAAGTCAATAGTACTTTTACCTTTTAAATTTTTACTTCCACAACCAAAATAAGGAATAAAACTTTCCACTAAATCTTTATGATATGTTGAGTAATTTTAAATTATAAACTTAATATAAGTATTTTATTGTTAACAAAGATTTGTTACGTTTATAATGAAAAATCCATTTCCAGAAACAAACCCAGAAACTTAATCAGTGTGGGATATTTTGATTTTCTATTTTAGACTTATTTGTAGGTTCAATATTAGGAAAATGATTTGTCAATAACTCATTAAATCCTAAATTTAAACCTTTTTTAAGTTAGAATTTTATGGAAATCCCTTGTAGTTAAATGGTATTTAGTACTCATTAAGAGAAAGATATATACAAAAATAATCTTTTTCGTGTAGATAAATTGAGAACATAAGTTTTGTTTACCAACCTAAGCTTAGATTAGGTTTTTCTGTAATTGAGTAATGAAAACACCCTTCAGCGTCACAAAATCCTGATTTAGATCATGGACTAATAAAGTTCCATTATTACTAAATAAATCTTTGCATTTTTATAATATGATCTTTTTTGAAGGTTTGATAAATTTATTGAAAAAGCAACCTAAATTAGAATCTATTAAATATGAATTTAATATCTTTAAAAATGATTTTTTTACTACCATTTTTTAATTCACAATGTTTATTCGTATTTACTTTTAAAATAAAATTTTTAATTATAAAATTGTTAAAAAAGAAATCTTTAATTAACAATCCAATTTATTTTATCAAACTATAAATAGATAATAAAATTTATAATTAACTATTTATTATAATTTAGTTATTTTTAACTAACTATATTGAATTTTACCTAAATTGAATTAGGTACGATTATGTTTTTCTATATTGTAAAGGAGTCTACACTTTTTTTTGTGAAACAACATCGTTAGGATGAGTTGCAATTAAAGCCAGAGAAATAATAAAAAGATACAAGAAATCAAATTCAAGGTTAAAGTAAAGGAAAGCTAAGTAAGATAACATTCCTATTAATATATATAAGGCGTATGTAGTCACAACACCAGTACTTAGTTCATTTAATTTAGAACTTAAGTGAACGAAAAGTTTTTCAAGTCCCGTAGGTCCTAATAATTCTACAGAACCTTTATCAAGACTCTTAGATGTTTGACCTCCTAATTTTAGAACACCTTCTGTAACATATTTATTATAGAATAATTCTATGTAGAATCTTTGGTTAAAGAAACTGAAGATATTATAACCTAATCTAGAGAATTTAAAGTTAATAAGTAATTTAGGTAAGAATTCTGATAATAATACAGAAATTATACTTAATGATACAGTGAATACAAATGGTAATAATTTAAAGAATGTTGGAACAGCAAATTCAGTATCTAACATTATTTCATGACTAGGATGAATAAATAAACTATTATCTACAAAAAAACCAGTTCCTAATCCTATAAAGATATCTTTAGTTAAGTATCCAAAAAAGATTGAAAAAATAGCTAATATAATTAATGGTATAGTCAAAAATAAGTCACCTTCGTGAGCATGTTTATAACTAACTAAAGGACCATTAGGATTAGTTAAGAATGTTAAATATAATACTTTAGCTGAATAAAGTGTAGTAAACATAGCACCTATTGTAGCTACAAAGTAAACTATAGTACTTGATAAGTAATATTGTCCATATGCAGATTCAAGAATAAAATCTTTAGAATAGAATCCTGTCATGAAAGGTACCGCTACTAAACTTAATGAAGCTATCAGCATTACTGAATAAGTTAATGGTAAGAATTCTCTTAAACCACCATATTTTCTAAAATCTTGGTTATCTGCTACTGCGTGTATAACTGAACCAGCACCTAAGAATAATAATGCTTTATAGAAAGCGTGATTTACTAAATGGAATAAAGCTAAGTTATAACTTGATAAACCAACAGCTATTACCATCATACCTAATTGGCTCATAGTTGAATAAGCAATAACTTTTTTTATATCTTGTTGGAATAAACCAATTAAAGAACTAAATACTGTTGTTATAGCACCTAATCATAAACAAAGTACTAGTACAGTTGAACTATATTCTATTAAAGGTGAAGATCTCATTAATAAATATACTCCAGCAGTAACCATAGTAGCAGCGTGAATTAATGCAGATACAGGTGTAGGACCTTCCATAGCCTGAGGTAATCAGATGTGAAGACCTACTTGTGAACTTTTAGCTGTAGCACCTATTAATAAGCAAATACCTATTATTGTTATTATATTTTCATTATAATAAGGAGCTAATGCAAACACTGTACTATAATCTAAATTACCAAAAGATCATATTATAGCAAACATACCTACAGTTAATAAAGTATCACCTACTCTATTAGTTAATAATGCTGATAAAGAACTTTGGTTAGCTGCTATTCTAGTAAATCAGAAATTAACTAAAAGATATGAACAAACTCCAACCAAATCTTTAGAGTATATACAGATTAAGAGTTAGTATATACTCCCTGTACTTTATAACCTAATTGGATTTACATAAAGCCTTGGTATATTTAAGATATCTTAAATATAAAGATTCCGACTGTGCATTAAGCAGCATTTCAGCTACCCACCGTTGAACCAGTCTGTCGCGATCAATAAAATAACCGACGATCTCTAAATTAACTCTATTTATTTGATCGTTTTCAACGATATCGCTAGTAATAATTTTAATTTGCATATTTAAATTATGCAATATTTAAAATATATTTTCTATTTTATTATTCTTTAATATATTTTTATTACTAACTATAACTAAACTTATACTTTATACAACATAGATTTATGCATATATGGACCTACAATATCTATTAACTTTATTTTTTGACGAACAGGTATATATATAACTCATTGATTTTGAGTTTTCTCTTCTAATCTAGTTCTTAATTCAAAGTTTTTATTTAAAACCGTTTGAAGATATTCAACATCTTCTTTTTTAAAAAATCTAGTATGAAGAATAGTTTGATTATAAACAGATTTACCTCCGTCGTCCATTATTAAATAAGCTAACCCTCTAGCTGTCAACAGCTCTTCTAAATTTCTCGGAATTATTTTTACATTATCTTTATAAAATAATTCATGATAATAATTTAAACAAGGCATAGCTAAAGTTCTAAAATACATTGATTGGGTTAAAACACCTCTCTTTTTGTATTCTCTTGTTAATATAGTAGGTTCCATTACTGTTAAAGGTTCTAGTAATTCATGTAAACTTTTTAAATATTCACTTTTTTCAGGGTAAGATTGCTCTATTCTAATTCTTGCATTATGAGTAGGTTTAGGTCTCTCTATAAATCCGTCACCTAATGTTATTCCTATTAATGCTTCTTTTTGAATATCAGTTAAAATATAATCTTTTTTATATTTAGCTGAATATTTTATATTTTTGGCACTAGTAGAATAATTTCTCACATTGTTATGTACTAATGGGTAAGTACTTTTGCTTGAAGGCAATCTTAAATTACTTCACATAGTTAATTTATTATGTGAATCATTTAATTTATATTGTAAAGAAGAAGAAATATAAGGCTTTACTGTTTCACTAAAATTATTTAAACTTTTATTTTCAATATAAAAAGCAACTTTACCTTTACTTTCTAATCTATGAGATGTATATATATTATATTTATCTTTTAATATTTGAGATATATAATTTAAATTTTCATTATTTAAATCAAAACTTTGGTTATCTGATAAATACAACTTATCTGTATTATCTAAATACCATGTACTAAGAGATAAAGGTGTTAAATACTCTTTTAAATTTAAAGGTATAGTTTTTCTATTATGTTTATAGAACATTTGATATAATCATTCAAATTGTGTTAAATAATAACTTTCCGCTTTTCAATAATATAATAATTTATTATTTTTAGTAATTACTTTATTTAAACCAGGTTTTTTTGGTTTACAATATCCTACGGTATTTAAATGATTATAAAATTGCATTAAATATTCTACGTTTCCGCTACATTTTATAAATACAATCCTAACGCCTCTTTCATTCTTCTCTAAATAAGAACTACCCAATAAAGATCCTATTATTAAAGATATATTATCTTTATTATTTACACTTGATATATTTCTATTTTTGTTAAGTATTGTTGTTTTGTATAAGTTTAGTCATTTAAGGCTATTAAGGTAACCTTCTCAACCAACAAACATTATTAAATAATTATTTCCTGTTACAAGAAGAATCATCATGAAAGTGAATAAACTTAAATAACTAAAGAATCTTTGATTATGAGGATCGTGACTCATATAACTTATAGAGTATACATGTACTAAACTAGATACTATTAATACAGGTAATAACATAGAAACAGTTAATGAATCAAATCTAAAATTTCATAATACATATAGTGATTCTACATCAATTCATCTTGCAACATTTATTGTTACAGGTATATTATTAAAACCTACTTCAAAAAAAGCTAATATAGCTAAAAATGTAGTTGTTATTACTGAAGTACATGTTATTAAATGTGCTCCACTAACTCCAACTTTTCTTCCAAAGAAACCTGAAACTATTGAACCTAATAAAGGTAAAACTATCAATGTTAAATACATTATTTATATTGTATTGATATACTTCCTCTTCGTGTTTCCCCTTCACCATAGAAATATTAATACTACCATATAATATTCCCTTAGGATTGGCTGGGTATACCCATAACCTTTAAGTTATGCCTGACTATATCTTAAGCAAATAATTTATTAATCAAGGGATTTTTATTTTTTTTTTATATTTATAGGACGACAATTGAGCTTTACTAAAAACTTTCAGTCCTCTTATACAACGCGCAGTATAATTGCTATTAACAAGTCTAATAAAACCTTGAAAAAAGTAAATTATTCACCAACCTCCGTTTAGTCGATGAACTGCACACCGCCACGCGTACCGCGCAACGGTGCTTGGCTGCGGATTATCTATTTCATTTCTTCATACAAATCGTTTTTACCATACCACGAGTCATTACCTGTGCCATTAATCGCATTACTGCATTAACTTGGTAGATTTGTCTTTAAGAACTCCCCGCAATTTGAAGGTTTTGCCCTACACTGTTAATCAAAATAAATTTTAAAAGTGTAAGACTAGGCAAAGGTTCACTTGCCTTTTTAGATCTAATTTTCTTCCCCGCCTAGATCACTGTGATTATTTACAGCTTTGCTAATTAGTCGACCTTTGGTCGAAGTTGTAATACTTTTTATAAACCCTTACCATCCAGATTTAAGTGTTTTTTATTTTTAATAATAATATGCACTTTTGAAATTAAGATAATTATAATACTTTGACCCAGCGATAAGGTATATAGCGAAAAAAGGTATTATGATGTTAGCAATATCATCAGTTCTTGTTACAATAAATTTGGAAACTGAACGTTGTGAGTAATTAGCCACATAACCACAACCGAAAAAAACTAACAAGACCTTCTAATAATTGAAGATCTCTTGAGTGTTGATCTATTGAAAAACGCAATCCTACAGATAAACCACTATTATTCTTAGATTTTTACGCATAAATAAAGAAGTTTGACTCCCCCTGTATAAAACCCTGCTACTCATTCAGGAAATAAATTGCTATAATCTGCATTATTTTTAATCTCCGGTTTTTATGCTGGAACAGTTAAAGGGAATGCTTCATTTAATTCCTTAGATAAACCTAAGAGACGTTCTTAAGTTAACAATTTGTTGTAATCCCTCTAAAGTATTATGTCCTTTATTCAACATAAATAACTTGTTTGAATACCATATAATCAGAATACTTCTTACTTTATAAAGGGAATTCTCAAAATGAGAAGAATAACGTAGCTATATCTTTCAAAATGCTAACTATAAACTCCACAGTAGAAGAATTATTAGGTTTAGATATATAATCTATTCCTCAAAAGTTTTGGATTGCTAAAATCAATGGTCTATCTCTTTCATGCATTTTTATTTGCAATATAACTTGGACAGTTCATCCTGTTTTGTATCTTGGATTTTTCCAAATTGTAATAACAAAAGAACCTTCACCGTCTAATAGACCAGTTATAAATCAAGGATTTAAAGAAGGTGAGTAAAAAGAAGAAAAATCTCTTACCCCTATTGTCCCATAACTTAGGATGCTAGGTCTTCGCCTAGGGCGAGGAAACATTATCTTTTAATCCTTTATTAATTTTGAAACTAAGAATTATATAATTTATTATGGCTATTGGTAGTAAAATGGCTGTTAGTTATATTATTGCTGTAAGAACAGCAGTATGTGATCAAGGAAGAAATAAATCTATAATATGCTACTAATATTCCTAAACCTATTGCAGATTCTGCTCCTGCTATTGTTATAATATAAATAGCAAAAGTTTGTCCTAAAATATCATCAAAACTAAGTGAACTTATTAATATTAAAAATGTTATTGATAATAACATAATTTCTATTGATATTAGCATTAATATGATATTTTTTCTATTTAAAACGAAACCTAATATCCCTATAAGGAATAAAAATATTGAAAAATTCATTGTTTAAAATATTATATTTTGATTTATCTATACTATACTATAATAATATATATATATTTATTAATTTAATAATATATATATATATATAGAAACAATTTATTTCTATACTGTCTGAGACGCGTATAAGATTTGAACTTATATTTACGTGTCCGTAGCACGCCATTCTACCATTGAATTAACACGTCTTATAAAAACTTGATATTACAAGTTTTTAATTTGGTTAAAAAACTATAAATCTTAATATTACTTATTAATTAATCATATATAAACTTTTATTCATCCATGAATATATTATAGAATTACCTCCAGGACTAATACCAGAACTTTTACCTGTTCCATAATTTTATCAAGGATAATAACGTTGTCAATCATCTTTTTATGTTTTTTTTTTATAACCATCATCATTTTATGTTTTTATATAATCATTATAAAAACTTTCTTTTATTAAATTATCTAATAAATAAAAAAAAAATTTATCCACTATATTGAATGTATAGGATATATATCTATATTATAATAAATATTATTTTAATTATATAGTTTAAGGAAATAATAATAAACAAATAATAAATAGCAGTTAAAATAGAAATAACCTTTATAATTACCTGTGTAATACATAAAGTAATTATTGTATATACTATTATATAAATTTTTGTTTAATCTTACCATGGATTATCTTTTATAAACTTTATTATTATTTATTAACCTTCCATTTGATCTCTTAATCATAATAAGAAGTCTTTAATTGAAACAGATTGAATACAAATAGGCATTGAGCTATGAAGTATACCACAAATTTCTGAACATTGTCCAAAGAATGTACCAGGACGATTTACATATACAGAAGCTTGGTTTAATCTTCCTGGGTCGTGCTACAACTTCGACCTAGATATTTCGATCTCAACCTTCCAACTTTAAATACCTTTACTACAGATTAAATTATCTACTATCAATTATTTATTAATCAGAAAACTTTATGTAGTAACGATTTTTTAAGGCTTTACCATTAGCAATATAGTTTCTAACCGTAGTTCTACTAGTACCTAATCTATAAGCAACTTTATAAACAGAAGGATAGATTTTTATTTCATTAGTATCCTTATCAAATACTTCTATAGATTTACCTAAATCTACAGTTTGTTTATCTAAAACATCTCTTCTACATTTAGCTAATAATTTAGATACTTCAAATTCAGTTAAATTAGTTGGTACTGCATCTGTTATTAAAGTATTTGAAATAACAAATGAATTTAAGTAAGGAATACCTTTTGATACACATTTTCTATAAGAAGAGCTGTGTATACCTAAATCCGCACAGAAAGCATTTAAAGAGTTACTTGAATGATATAAAGTTTTACAATCTAAATCGTATAAAAACACTTTTAATCCCTGATTAACTCTAAAATTAACAATTCTTTGAGTATTTAAATTAAAACTTTTGTCTAATAGAAAGTATTGTTCTAGGAAACAGTGCGAATATTTAGGGTAAGATGTAGGTATTACAATAACTTGTAAACTAAATGCACTTAATCCTTCTTCACATATCAAGGGTACTATTAATCCATAATCTTTTTTAGATAACATGTGAGCTTTATCAAAATATTGATTTAATCTTCTAGCTAGATCATTTGTTGAACCTACATATTTGTTTTTTGTTTGTTTATGAGTAAAAATATAAACACCTGTCTTACTACGTTTAGATTGTGGTTTTCTTATTAATGCTAGTAGTGAAGGATATATTTCTTCAGTTATAGGTAAATCGAAATTTACACTTGGAAGTTTTAAAAGTTCATCTAGCTCTTTTTGAGATATAGTAACTCCTTGAGGAGTTAACACACTATTAATAACTTCACTATTAGTAGGGTTATCATTAACTATATGTTCTTGAACTAGACTGAGAGAACGAGATGTTTTATTGTTGTTAAGAGATGAAGCTGAATTCGACTCAAATCTGATGAAGTTTAATGCATTCATACCTAGCATACGAGGTCTAATACATTCCACTTTTGCGTTTAATATATTAGAGGCACGTAGCATTCTATGAAGTTTATTTACTTTACCAGGTGTGGTTTGTTTACCTCTGCTAGTATTATCTTCTATAGTTGGTAACAGTTTTTGCTTATCTCTATGTAAGCTTATTAAATACTTAAACAATATAATTAAGAGGATAGTAGTAATAACCGTGGTTATCTTTTTATTTAAACCAAATTTTGCTATCTCATTAAATACATGGTTTGAATTAAGACCGAATTACAACTTTCTCCTAGAGAATGTCTAGGCCTAGGCTGTTGTAGTAACTTTAATCTAGGGTTACTTTATAGATAGATAAGCCTATCTACTTGATTTCTCCCTAGAACCGGTTTCCCGGCGACTAGAGTACACCTTACAACTTTAAAAGTTGAAGAACCGTCTACTCGTTGCTCTTTTACAGACGCTGTCTGATTTAGATCCACGATCACCCATTTCCATTACTGTCATCTCTAGTGATGTTACCTTACCCTGGGTCATTAACCAGGCCGGTCCCTCGTTTCCGAGAAGACTTTGGTTACTAGAGCTTTAGGGCTTCCCCGGAATTTGGCTCTTTATTGCACAATTAATAAGTAGCCTACACTTATTTTTTTTATGCATCAGCTTTAATACCTAAAGATGGGCAAGCATAAGAATGTATAACATCAGCAGCTGAAATTACAAATCTAGTGTGAGTTAACTCTGGGATAACAACTCTGTTATCTACTTCTAGCATTCTAAATTGACCATCTTCTAAATCACTATCTGGAACTATATATGAATCAAATTCGATAAACTCGTTATCTTCATTTGTAAAATCAGGATATTGGTAACTTCAATATCATTGGTGCGTTCGACTGTACATTAAGCATTAAATAAATTAACACCCACAAGTGACCCAGTCTGTTGCAATATACAAAAAAAAAATAAACTGTATACTGACAGTCTTGTATTATTAATCCTGATTACAATTAATAATATTTTAACTGTTTTCACTCGTGTCGCCAAAGGAAAACATGTTTTTTCCTTTAAGTTCCCTGTCGAGAACTTATAAATATATAAATATTTTTTGCTAATATCGCTCATAATATTAACCAGTATAGAAACTAATTTATATATTTAACGACTACTATATATATTTTTGAATTCTTAAAAGAACTTATTACTTTGCCATTATATTATTAAATATTAATACCTAATTTATGATACATAGAATCATGCATATAAGGTAAAACTATTTTTATTAATTTAGGTACAGATTCTTTTTTTATATAAATAGAAGATTGAACACCATTCTTTAAAATTTGTACTGTACAATCAAGATCATAAAGTTTTTTTAATAAAGATACTAAAAATTTAGTTTCATCTAAACTAAAATTATAAGTAGAAATTCGAACACCAGGATTAGCTCAACCTCCGTCATCCATTATTCAAACAGCTAAAGCTAATGGCGTTAAATAATTTTCTAATTCAGGTCTTATTATTTTTTTACCTTTACGATAAAACATATCATATATTCAATTAAAACTTCTAAATGTAAAAGTATTAAATTCATAACCATAGTATTCTTTGTTATTTTGATTTTTTAATAATCTAGTATATTTTCTAGGTTTTAAATTTGAACAATACCCCCTAGTATAAAAGAAATCGTATAATCAAAATAAATACTCTTTATGTACAATACTTTGTCTATAACAGAATCTTGTACCTTCTACAGATCTTCTATTACCGTAACAATCTCCTAGTAAAGAACCTACTAATACTGATACTATATCTTCATTATGCGGTCCTATTCTTTTTGAAGCTTTAACTTTAGTATGGAAAGATCTTATATTATTAATATTTAATATTTCCCCTCGCAGGGTTGCTCCGCAACCCACCTCAGGGCCTTTTATTGTACCCAGAGCCGGTGCGGAACGCACCGCCGAGGGGTTAATGGCTAATTCCATAATGGAATTTTTTCTCTTAACCTGAGCTAAGTTAGATATTAAAGTAATATTTTTTTCACCATAAAAGGTATCTTTTATTTTTTTTAATATATATAGTGTAAGGCCACCTAAAAAGAAACCTTCTGCATATACAACTAATGAAGGATCCATAACCTCGTCCATTAAGTATAATAATTTGAATGATGGGAATGCAATTAATATTAAGATAAATGCAGGTGTAATAGTTCAGATTAACTCTATTAATGTCAATTTAAATTTGGACTATATATTTACCTCTAAATTTTTATTAGAGGCATTTCACGTGTAGTCTCTGAGGATCCTACTCGTAATACCTAATAATGGTTATTACTTTGGTTTCCTGCTGATTATTCATTGTTCCATCCTTAAAATTTTCACTAATAATATTATTATATTATAGTATTTAAGGCTTTAGAAGTTCCCAGCATATAGTGAAATTTTATTCACAGTTATTCTAAGTTTATTTAGTTGAAAATTTATATCTTTCTTTAAATATTTCTCCTGATTGCATATATCTTACTACGGTACTACCACTTATACCTAAGAATTTAGCAGCTCTTCTGGCCGAAACAAAACTTCCTATTAATTTAAACCCTTCTGCTGAACATTTTTCATAAATATTAACAGGGTTTCCGTGTTTTGTACTCATTTTTAATTTAGTCTCATCAGAGTGTTTTCTTTCTAAAGCTTTTAATCTCATTAATTCTTTAGAAAGTTCACTTGGAATTTTTCCATAATTTGGATTTAATTCTCCTGCTTTTTTTAAACTTATTTTTTGTTTTGTTTCTTCTGAATGGTTTCTACCAAATAGAGCAGATTTTTCACCTGAATATACTCCTTTTAGAGTTTTACTAATTTTTATTTTAGTATCTTCCAGATGTTTATAACCTTTAGAACTAGCTGCTGTTTTTAATATATTATATTGTGGATTTAATTTATCAAAATAATATTGTTCTCTTACGGTTAAATCAGATTTATCACAATATTCTAAAATAGTTAAAGAAAAATTAGAATATCCATATTTAATTAATGCTCTACTTATTATAAATGTATCTTTACTTCTTATATAACTAAGATTTAAATAATTTTTTAATCTTTTTGATATATCAAAAGATTGTCCTATATAAACATCACCTGTAAGCTTATTAGTTCACATGTAAATACCTGATTTACCCTTGTTCTCTTTTAAGATATCACTTCTAGAGTTATAAACATCCTCGTATATTTTTACAGGAAAAAGGTCAAGGTTATTATTGTTATTTTCATCATCTGAATAGTTATCTGGTAAAGTAGAATAAGTTCTACTAGAAAGATAATTTAGATAAATAGGATTAGAAATATATAAACTAACGACTTGAGAATTATTAGATCTTATATAAGGGTTAAAATTTAACTTATAATTTAACTTAGAATACTTATGAATAGGCACATATCTACCATGATTCATATATTTGTGAGCTATAGGAGATTTTGTAGCTACAAAATTTCTTATAATTACTATCATCATTCATGTAACTGTGAATAATATAATAGCTAAATAAAACATAATATTATTATGTAATTCCTCTATTCCTTCCATTTGCACTTTAGCCAAATTTATCTTTCAAATAGTAAGTCATTATGTAATTAAACGACTAAATATAATTGACCCCACCTTACCTCCCTAGGGGCCCTCGGAAGGGTCCCCCGATACAATAATTTAATTCTTAATCCTCTAAATTTATTTCTGTGTTCATTTTAGCTTTAGTTTGTCTAATTAAATCTAAACCATCTTTAGTTAAATGACCTTTTTTATTCAATATATCTGCTACAAAGCAAAAGTCTTTAAAATCTTTAGCTTTTACACCTAATATATGATATTTTGAAAAGAATGCAATGATATTTTGATTTATGTCAGATAATTTAGAAACTCTAAACACTACAGCATTTTTAGAATGTTTGTAAATTTTCCCGCAATTTAAATATTCAGCTATACAAGTTACTAACTGTGCATCCCGAATATGTTGATTTATTTGGAAAACTAATTCTACAATTGCATTAGAGCTTGTATTAGAGTTTCTTATTCTAACCATAACACAACCTTCCCCACTAACAAACCCTGCTAGTCATTGAGGGTTATTAATCATTATCTCTTCTTTATAAAGTCTTAAAACAGGTATTAAGTCAGGAAATGCTGCTTTAAGTCCTTCAGGTAAACCATTATTCATTGTAGCTTTTATAGCTACAATTTTTCGTAAACCCTCAGGAGTTAAATGTTCTTTATTTAATCACAACACATAAGCTTGTTTAAAAAGTTGATAATCTACAAATTTTTGTGAGATCAACGGGTATCTATCAAAATGATCTATAATAACTTGAATGTCTTTTATAGAATCAATTCTTAATTGGTATGATTCCGACCCCGTTTTACTAATATGACCTGCACAAAAATAACTTTGGATTGACTCCAATATTTGTAAATCTTTTTTATGTAAATTTATTTGGAATCTAGGTTTAATAGCTCAACTTGATTTTACTTTATTACTTTTTGTAATACTTAAAGTAAAACAACCTTCACCATCTGTAAAACCTGTTATAAAATTAGGATCTAGAATTAAATTATGTTTTATATCTAATATACTATTACATCTAGTTGTAGAGTATCATCTAGGTCTTATTACTATTTGAGTAGAAGGGATTTTGACTTGATAATTTCTTTCGAAACCCGTTAGAGTACATCTTAAATGAGGTAAATTATTATTTGATAATTTACCACATCAACTACCGTCTACTCGTTGCTCTTTTACAGAATAGCAGGAAGCTAATTCTGACTTAGATCCGCGATATTCCATTCCTCTTTCGAGAATCTTCTGACTTGTTACCTTACCTGAGTAATTACTTCAGCCACTTATAGCCTTTCGACTACAGCTTGGTATCAGAAGCTTTAGGAGGTCCCCGGAGTTTGGCAGTTTATACCCCGCTAGTGATTTCCCAGATCACATTTGAGGTGAGGCACTATCTTGGAAAAATAGACCTCAAGGAGTTGGAGCATCCAATTGTAATTGTCCTTTTAATATATCTAAAAACATTTCTTTATTTATACAATTTATTCATTTATTCTTAATTCAGTCCATGGGTCCCCTCGCCGGTGCGTCCCGCACCGCCTCTGGGCACTTAACCCTGAGGTGGGTTGCGGTGCAACCCACCGAGGGGCTTGTGTTATCTACCTGGGTGAAGTGTAAAACGGTAAGGTGAAAATTTTATTAAAATACCCCCTCCGCGGTGCGGAGGGGGGGGTTCAAATATACCCTCCGAGGGTAGCTACGCTCCCCACGGAGGGGTATTTTTAATTTATTAATATTAATTATAAATTAAAGAATAACCACTTCAAGATTTATAATTAAAACTATAAGTTTGTCTACTTTCGATTTTTAAAGCATTTTTTCCTAACTCAAAAGCAAAACCTAAAGTTAATACAAGGAAAAATACTAACATAATCACTAAACCATATATTTCGTTTGTATATGCACTTACCACATAAGGGTAAACTAATAATATTTCTAAATCAAATAATAAGAATAATAAAGCAAATATAAAGAAAGATATACTGAATTGTGTTCTATTCTGTCCTAAGAAAGAATGAAAACCACATTCAAAAGCACTATCTTTCTCTTGATATGGGTTATGTGGAGAAAGTATTAAATTAACTGCAAGTAATACTATAGCTAAAATCGGTATTAAAAATAAAAAAAAAGTTGTTGTTGTCATTATAAATTTTTTTATTTATATAATAAATTTAATTCACCTTATTTATTATTTTTGTTTCTAAAAGTTTATTATTATTAGTCAATATAATTATAAATAAATGTCATAATTAATGGAATGACCCCTCCGCGGTGCGTTCCGCACCGCGTTATGGGATTTTTATGTCCCAACGTAAGGAGCTACGCTCCCTGCGGAGGGGTTATATCAATTAACTTTAACAATATCAAAACTATTTTTCATATTAATATATTATTATAATTATTATTAAAACCTTATATTTTTTTTATCTTATTATATCTTTAAATTAACAATATAACCAAAAACCATATTATATAATAATGTTAACCTAATACCTATATATTATTAGGTATATCCCCTCCGCGGTGCGTTCCGCACCGCGTCTGGGAATTATGAACCCTGACGTGGGAGCTACGCTCCCCACGGAGGAGATATATATTATTTTATATATCTAAATATCTTAATATAAATTGACTTAGTTTAATATTATTAAGCAACGTATAATAATAAGAAAGCCATCATTAATGCGAATAATCCAGTTGCTTCAGCAAAAGCGAACCCTAAAATAGCGTATGAGAATAATTGTCCTCTTAATGAAGGATTTCTAGCAACACCTAATATTAATGCACCGAAAACAACACCGATACCTACACCAGCACCGATTAAACCAGTAGTAGCCATACCTGTTCCAATTATTTTAGCTGCTTGTATCATAGAATAAATATTTTTGGCGTACAGCCATTTAAGCAAGGTAACCTCAACTAATAAAGATATAAGTTACTTATATTATTACATTTAGAAGTTCTATTACTGACTATATTTATAAATATTATTCAATTTGGCATTTCACTGTATAATAATGGAACTTATTAAGTTCCATAGACATGACCCCTCGGTGGGTTGCTTTGCAACCCACCTCTGGGTTCCTCTTTGAAGTGGCCAGAGACGGTGCGAAACGCACCGCCGAAGGGAAATATATAATTAATAGAAACTAAAAATTTATATAAATAACCTATATTTCAAAATTCTGTAATTATACAGTCTATTTAGACTAATATTATATATATTTTTATGATTGTAAAGGAAGACTTGCAAAAGCATGAGGTTTTGGTGGACTAGTTAAACATCATTCTAATGAACTATTATTTCTAGTGAATAACACTTGGAATGTATCACTAAATAATTGTGGTGTTAATCAAGGGTATCTTGTTACTGATTTACCTTCTGTTAATTGTTTGTAAATAATTGTTAAGAAGTATCATGTAGCAACAACACTAATGATAGAACCAACACTACTTACTAAGTTTCATCCATAGAAGGCATCAGGATAATCACTTATTCTTCTAGGCATACCTTGTAGACCTAAGAAGTGTTGCAATAACCAAAAGACACTATTACAAAATATTTTATCCTTGTAGCTATATATTTTACCTTAATGTGGGATACCTCCATCTATTAAACTTTTTTGTATAGAAATTAACTTTGGCGTGTTTCATAGCCTTATTAACACTATCGTCGGGGGCGCCCCTGAAGTTCTTGTGTATTACTATTAAACACGTAAATTAATTTTAGATTGGATACCTCTTTTGATAAAAGTAAAAAGTCCTGGTATTCACCCTCGGCAATAGCAGCTATTGCTACTTTTCCATCTATTTAGAAGAATATAGCCATCTCTCTACCAGATTTGAATTAAAATACAATTACATTATCTTTATTAAAAACAAGAATATACTTACATAATTGATTATCTCCTTCTGGTTTTTCTTTATTATGAAAAATCATCTGCCATTAACGGCTCAAGAGATAAAATTTGATTTATAAACATATTTATTATTATTTATGTAATCTAATAAAGTACTATGACTGATTTGTAATCCTTTTATCGCTCTATTTATTGAAGAATAAACAACAGAATCTTTGAATTTTTATCATATACGAATACTAAAGAACAGTAATATTGATAATCAACTTATTCAAACTATATTCTAAATTGTTAGCTACTCTAAAAGTTTTAAGGAATACATAAAATCTATTATAACCCTCATAATCCTCAGGAAAATAAGATAATAAAATTTTTAATAACGATAATAGCATTATTCCAGGTTATTACCTTACTGAGGATTTTCACGAGGAATAACACTAAAATACTATTAATAGAAGGTTTTAAATTGATTATTGCATATTGCTCATAAATTAATTGTGGAGCAGTAAGATATATAAATTATAAACCTCATTATGAAGCCGGAGTTTTTGATATTTCCAACTCTGCTGAGGAATAAGGGCCACGTAAACCTTTAGTTAATTTATTATACTCTTCCATTCTTATAGCTAAGTTATTTGAACTTACGATTTAAAAAACGACTAGAATCTTGTTTATTAGTCAATTTATAAACACCTGCAATTCCTATATACTTAAATTTAATTTGTTCACATCCGGATTCAAGAGAATCAAATACAATTGATTTTTTTTTATTGTTTATTTCATCAATATTAGAGCCTCTATAGTATTGGCGACGAGACCCGCCTAATTTTATTACCTTAGGACTCAAGCTACGGTTACTAATAAAAAATTTGAGTAACACTTAGTTTAGATAAATGAATAGTGCGTTTTGGGATAATACTAATATTATAGATCATATCACTATCCTTAATTACCTGTCAAAAAAAAAAACCATAGCGCAAAATTAACGAAAACTAAAGAGAAACGCTAAATACGATCTCTTTAATGATTATTTATTACAAAAACAGGGAGGATACTTGGCGCGTGATCGTTGAAGTTGCCTTTTTAAAGGATTACCTGCTGATTAGGTATTAAAAATAAAACTTAAACTATAGACACAAGAGTATGCAAAAAATCTAAAGTTAAGTTAAACACCTTTCCAGCAATTTACCAAGTTTTAAGGAGAATGACTCCTATTACACCATAATGTTGCCATTATAGGCCCCCAACACCTGAGGGAAGAATGTAAGATTAACTCCAATGAACATTATTCAGAAGTGAACTTTAGCAGCAAAGTGATCGTATGATAAACCTAATATCTTAGGTATTCAGAAGTATCAACCACTGAATAATGCGAATACAGCTCCCATAGATAATACATAATGGAAGTGAGCTACAACATAGTAAGTCTATATTGTTGCAAATAAAAATTATTAAACTCAGGTCGCCCTGAGGATCGGACTATAACTTATCTAATCATTTAACTTAATAAACTTTCGACTGCCACGTTTAGTCTCTACGGATCCTACTCAATAAAAGTTAAAATTACTTTTATTTTTGGTTTCCACGGTATTATCTTATACTTTTCCCGTTTTTTAGCTTTAAAAAAACATATAAGACTTTCCGGGACCTACTCAATAAAGTTCTAATTACTTTTATTTTTGGTTTCCACGGTATTATCTAGTATTTTTTTTCTTATTATTGGCTTTTCAATAATAAGTAATATATAAATATACCCATTATTTTATTCATATCTATGGATTCCTCTCAAATTTATTTATTTAATCCCTCCTTAAGAAATTTTATTTTATTAAACCCCTCAGGAGTTAAATGTGCTTTAGAATTAATTAATAACACAATTTCTCTAAATATTAAATAATTTTTAAGTTTATTACCTTGTAATACATAAGCATCAAAATGTGGCAATACTTTATTTATTAAATCAGATTTACTACTTATATAAAATCTTGCTGAATTTCTAGTTAATGAACTATTTATAAAACCTGCATTTTTAAAAAATTTCTGTATTTTGTGTAATAACAAAATATCTCTATTATGTAACTCTATTATATAAGTAGCAATTATTTGATTAGTTTTAGATGAAATATTTACAGAGAAACAACCTTCTCCTTCTGAGAATCCACTGATATAATTAGGATTTAATGGAATATCTACAACCTCAAAAATAGGTTTATCTATTGCTTTTACATCAGGGAAAATAGCTTTTAATTTATCTGATAATCCTTTGTTTAGTACAGATTTTATAGATAATATTTTATATAAACCCTCTTTTTGTAAATGTTCCTTATTTAATACTAATTCTGCACATTGAACTCATAAATCATAATCTAATTTTTTCATACCTTGTAAAGGATACTCTTTAAAATGAGGTATAACATGTTGATATATCTCATTTAAATTAGTTATTTTTAATCTAGCATCTTTTCTAGTAGACGGTATAGATATACTCCCAGCTTCTCCAAAAAAAGATTTTAATTTGTATAATAAATCTAAATCTTTTACATGTAAATTTATTTCAAATGATAATTGAACTTGTTTTACATTATTATTACTTGGGTTTAATTTTATAAACACAATAAAAGAACCTTCAGCATCTACTAGTCCAGTAACTCAATTAGAATCTAATTCTTTTGATTTATTATTTTTAGAATTTAAACTTGAATATAATCTAGTTCATATGTCAGAATTAAAAGATAACCCCCTATTTTTTCTTGTTTTAGATATATTTTGCATATTTATAATTACAATCATAATTATTATTAAAACTATCTCTATAGAGATATACCGATTTAAATAAGTCAAAAATCTATTTTAATAATAATTTTTTTCATGATTAATTAAAATCTAGACTTCACCGTTAGCAATATATTTTTATATAAAATATATTACCGAAAAAGCTAATAACTTTTTCATGGTGGCAAGACCACATGACACTTACTATAAAATTTTTTGTTTTCATTTATGAAGAGACTCTGCTTTCTCTCCTAACAAAGGATAATTATTAAAGTGATTTATAATTGTTTTTAATGTTTCTTTTTTATATATTTCTAAAGAATAAAAATTTCGATAAGGATTTCTAACTGCATTAGTAGTAGCTAAATATTCTTTTATAACATTCATTAAATAAATGTCATCATTTTGTCCAATAGAAAAAGAATGATTATTGCTTTTTCTAATAGAAAAGCAACCTTCAGCCTCTATTAATCCAGAAAATCATCCTTTAAAGTAATTAGGTAAAGTTAGAATACCTTTTTCAAGTCCAAACATATCAGAATTTATAATAGATTGTTGATCATTATATTTATTATTTCTATTTAATAAATACCAATCTACTGAATTTCTTACCATACATTCTTTCAAAAATTTAAGTTGACATATTTTTTTTGAAGTTAAAGGAGGATAAATATTAAAAATTTTAATTATTTCTTGAATTGTCTCTTTTTTATTAACTACTCAAATTATATCATTACCCTTTCCAGTTATTCTAACACTTCCTCCTACTACTTTAGCAATTTTTATTAACATGTTATAATTTGATGTTAGATTGGATAATTTGATAACAAGTCTATATTGTAATGACTTTTTACGTCAATGATTTACCTGAATGCTACCATCACCATCCATTAAACCAACTCAAAACATTTTTAAATATTCTTTATCTACATTTATTAAACAATTTTTATTTTCTATATTATCACTTTTTAAATTATCTTGTTTATTCATTTTTTCAAACGCAGTAGTTACAATATGTAATAAAACTAACATAGTATAACTACCTATAAATACCGTATCATGGAAAGCTACGTCAAGTGACGCGTTAGCTAAAACAACACCACTTACGGAATAAAGTGTTTATTGTGAATCTATTATTCTTTCATAACTAAAAATATATCCCTTGTAGGCACCACCTACAGAAGCATATTTTTTTATAATACTATGATTAATATTAAATGTTCTTTCAGCATCCATTACACCCATATATTTACCTATAAATTTTTTATTTTCATCATACACAAACACTGCTTTTCTAATATGACTTTGATTGATAATCTCTGATACTAGTTTGCTACACTCTTTTGAGCATCAATCTGATATTAAAGGTGTATCAGTTATATTTAAAGGTAAATTACTAAGATATCATTCACCTCTAAATATTGTTTTTTCTTTGATAACATCTACTAGTGTTGGATGATTTGACTTAATTAATTTCGCTAAAGTTAAAACTGAAGGAAAAATAACTAACAACTCTTTAAAGGAATTATAAACATAAACAGGATAAGCTGATTTAGCCTCAATCATTCTTATTTTAGACTCAGTAGAATGATTTTTTTCATAAAAAGGATTATTCTGACCTACTAAGGCTCTTGCTATTAGAGCTTTAGTTTTGTCAGAATGTGTTCTATTTTTAGCTAATTCAGAAAGCATTTTTTTAGTTTCTTCTGTATGTTTATAACCTAAAGAAGAATAACCTTGTTTTAATACATTATAATAAGGTATAATTTGTGTTATATAAAAAGTTTCTCTAGTTATTAAATACTCAGGTTCAACATACTCTAAAATTAAAAGAGAAAAGTTAGATTGGTCATATTTAAGTAAAGCTTTTACTATAGGCATATTACTATTTTGTTTACTTTTTAAAAAAGCATTATTAAGATAATTTTTCATTCTAGAAGCCAAATTAATAGAACTTCCTACATAAGTATGACCATTTATCTTGTTTACTAAATAATAAACTCCAGACTTACCTTTTTGATCTTTTAGTATTTGATCTCTATCTTCTTTTAAGCTATTATAAACTTTTACAGGTTTTAAATTTTTATTATCCTGTCTTCATGAGTTATTAGTTGAAGTAGAATAAAGGTGAGTACTAGTAAAACATAAATTATAATAGGTTAAATATATAAATAAACACTTTATTCCACGGACTATATCTTCAAAGATTATTTTAATCTTTGGACTACTTATAGTCTCTGAGGATCCTACTAAGATACATGTAAGCATCCGTTGGTTTCCTGCTGATTGTTCAAAATTATGCATTGTCACTGGAAATTTAAAAAAAATACCTAGTAGCATAATTGTCAGAAGTTCCCAGCATACAGTAGTCTTTAAAGGGAGAGCTAAGTGGTTTTTTAATAACCCTCCGATAGTGAATAACACAACAAATCCTAAAGCAAATAACATAGGAGCTGTTAAGTGTAATGATCCACCATAACATGTAGCTAATCAACTGAATATTTTAATACCAGTTGGTACTGCAATAATTAAAGTAGCAGCTGTGAAGTACGCTCTAGTCGAGCTTTGGACAGTATCTTAATTTAATAGTTAATTAGTGGTAATAATTAAAATCTATTAAATTCCTTGCGTGCTTGTCTCTGAGGATCCTTTAGTTGAAATACTTATAATTCTATCTATACCTTTTTTATCTAAATGTTTACCTTCTGTTATCATAATATAAACTTTTCTAAATTTTAAATAGCTTACATATTTACCCCCAAAAAGATTAAATCTATCAAAATAATTAATAAGATCATATGCTGTATTAAATCCCGTACTTTTATAGCATCATACACCTGAACTATATTGAGATAAATTACCTTTTTTTAATAAATCAATTAAAAATTTTAATGGTAAATAATCATTTTGCTTTAAAGAATATTCTAATCTTACACTATGGCCTGTTTTATGTGTTTTACTTTTTACAACACTAATATGAAAACAACCATCAGCTTGTGTAAAACCAGCTAATCAATAATTATCTAGACTTAATTTATTTAAAGGAGGCAATATTTTTATATTAAAATCTTCACTATATTCATGATTAATTAATTGTTTATATTTATAATGACTTATTAATTTACCATTAATTAATGATAAAATAATAGATAAACCTGTTAGATTTTTACAAATATATCTTACTGCCTTTTTATCTTTAATTTTATAAACATTACCATATCCTATACGTTTTTTAATAAAATAAGCTAAGGATATATCATCTTCACTAAATATGATATGTAATTGTTTTTTACCGAATCAACCATCTCCTTCTATTAATCCAGCTAAGAAATGACCAAATTCATCATCTGAAAAATCACTCTTATGTTTGGGAACATGTTCAGAAATTTTTGGCAAATTAGAATATTTAGTATATATATTTTTAGCAACTGCCGTAGCTTTTGTGCTAAAACTAAAGTTTCCTGCTGATTGTCCTGTATTATATAAATAGATTGTACCTAACATAATTAATATGAGTGGACTATTTATTCAGGAGTTTCCAGCATATAGCAAGGTTTTTACCGTGAACACTAATTTATCCACGTCTAAACCAACTGTATACATGTGATGCAAAACCGTTAATAAATATTTTTTTTTATTTACCCATACAAAATTGTATGCTTCTTTCACAAGAAGTGTCGGACTATATCTTCATCTTTATGCCGCTCCTGTTTTATTTGTAACACTATTATTTAAATTAATTTGTTTTTGCATAATTCTTACTTGAGCTAGCCCTTCTTCAGTTAAATGTAATTTATCAGATACTTTATTATGAACAGTTAATCACTTTTCAAAAGAAATAGCTTTTTTAGTATGTAATGGAAAGAGTTTAAAGTATGATATTACATCATTCAACGATTTAAACCCAGTAGCTGTATAACGATAGACATTGTCAGTTCCGGATCTTAATGTTACTTTACCAAATCCAAATAATTCACATATTTTATTTAGTATAAGACTATCTTTTTGATCCAATAAATAACGCATTTTAATAACATGACCCAAAGTATATCTACTGTTTGCTGTAATAGATACATTAAAACATCCTTCAGCATCTGTAAATCCAGATAATCAAGCATCCTGTAATGTAATCGAAACAGGAGTATTATTTAACTTAATAGTATCAGAACCAAAACGATTATTTAAAGCATTAATTCATAGAGCTAATTGTTCAATTCTATTATTAACAGCTAAATTACCATTAAATAAAAAAGCTAAAAGTAAAATTTGTGAAGGGTCATCAACTATTCATCTATAAAAATCATTATTTTTTCCACTTTTTCCTTGAGGAAAATGTCTAACAACACCAATGTTTAATTTATGTTGTATATTATAAAGTATAGCACTTTCTTTTTGAGTAAGAACAAAACGTACTCTTTTACCTTCTCCGAAGGTTTGGATAGCTCCATCTCCTTCTGCAAAACCAATAAATCAAGTTAATCAATCATCAGATAAATGGCCACTATTTTTAAATAATGTATTAAAATAAACACGGAATGCGGAAAACCTAAAAGATGTTTCGCGTATAGTCTCTGAGACACTATGTTTGCTATCCTTTAAGGAATTCAGGGACATATTGTCTGCTGATTGAGTATAGCTAATTAAACTTTTACCATTCAAGGTGTTAATTAGCACTAAACTGTTCCAGCATATAGCGAAATTAATTAAATTCCTTATATCACTATAAGGTGAAGCCATTACACAACTTCAAACTATGAAACCTAATACACCAATAGATAACATAGCGTAAACCATACCTAAGTACTAAACATAAACCTATAAAAAAGTTACTTATAACTTTTAATAAGTCTTATGAAAATGGACCATCTCTTAATCAACATATTAATAATAACAATTTAAAGCTATTTATCCGTTAAACTATTTCATTTTATATTATAATATTTTCAAGCTTTACCTAAATCTGAGTTAACAGAAGCTGAATGAGCATGAAGATTTCTAAGTTTATAAAAATCATTTACCATGGTAATTCTCGTTATTTTCTCAGTTCTACATGGGTTAACTTTAAAATAATCATTTACCAAAGATAAAACTTCTTTTTTTTTATAACAAGTTCATTTAAAAGCCTCTTGTTTAACCATAGGATAGATTGTACCCCCATACAATTCAACTAAAGCTTCTAATATGTATCTATTTTTTTGAACAGCTGTTATAAACAATTGACCTGATGCTTCATTATAATATATACTACCATCAGTATCAAAAAATCCAGCTAATCACCCGCTATGATAAGTTAAAGGCTTAGGATCTTTTAATTCTATACCATAAATTTCACAAATTCTACCTAATTGTAACATTCTTATAGGATTTCGAATTAATCCGTTAATATTATTAATTAAATCTAATAGACCCTTTTTATGATGTAGTCTATATCTTAAATGATTATTTCCACTTACTAATTTAACAGATCCACCGAATTGTTGTTTTATTAAGTATAGAATCTTTTTATCTCTAAGTTGTGTAACTATTTCTAGACTACAGTATCCTTTTTTAGAGACTAAAAAACAACCATCTCCATCAATAATTCCAGCTAACCACTCAAGAAATTTTTCATTTTTATTTTCTTGGTTATTACTAGACTGGTCAGAATAATCACTATCTTCATATTCTTCACTAATTTCATGATTGTCAGGTTTTTCTATTTTTACAAAACCATCTTCTTTTAATGAAGACACTGTTGTGTAAAATGATACATAATTTGACGCTTTAGTTATTAATTTTTTAGGGGAAAACAAGAAAATAAAAAAATATTTAATAAAAATTAAAAAACTACAGTTTTTTATTAAATAATTTAAAGGATAAAGCAAAGTTGATCACAAACGTATGGCCTCTGAAATTCCTACTAACATGCTTAACCGAATAAATTCTTTTATACTCGGTTTGAAGTATTCACTTCGTGTTTTGGTTATCTGCGGGTTATCATAAATTTCTAAGATTTTTACTAATGATACTATAAATTTTCATATCATGGGAGTACCTAGAAATATTTCTAAAAATAGACTGACTTTCCTGCATATAGTTTGTTGCGTTAATAAAATTGTTTTTATTAAAGAGCTACTAGTGTAACCGAATACGTTTTTACCTGATCCAGCTGCGATAACTGTACTAATAATACCGAATCCTGGTATAATTAATATATAACAAAAATTTTGATTAATCAAATAGTTAATAATAATAATCTATTCTAATTAATACTCAAGAATTCAACATCCTTGTTAGGACTTTATCTTAAATTGTAGTATCATTTAATCTGTTCATTGTACTTTTTAATTTAATAATTTTTTCAAGTCCATCTTTGTTTAAATGGTCTTTATTTTGAATTATTAAATATGCTTTTCTTCATTTTAAATAGTTAACATGTTTACTAGATAATAAATGAAAGTAATCAAAATAATTAATAACATTTTTAGCTGAACCAAAACTAGTAGATCCATAATAATATGTATCTTGACTTTTTCTATAGCCAATATTACCACCTAAAAATTCTTTAATTAATAGTAAAATATATTCTTTTTTTTGATCAATTTGAAAATTTAATCTTACTTCAATTTTTTTACTACGATTAAGTATTTTTATTTGAAAACTAGCATCAGCATCAGAAAAACCAGCTAATCAATGATTTTTTAAATTATTACTTAAATTTAATTTTAAACTAATTTTTTTACTAAATTCAGCATAATTATCATGATTTAATATATTATTAGTTATTTGATTAAATTTATTTTCTGTTCTAATTTTACCATTTATTAAATTAATTACTTTTTCTATACCTTCTCTAGCTGCTACAACTAGAAGAAAAGCATTTTTATTTTTAACTTTTTTAACACTTCCATAACCTAATCTTTCTTTTGTATAATAGGCTAAGGAAGCATCTAATGAGTGAAATACAATAACTAATTGTTGTCTACTACTGAAATGACCATCACCATCTATTAAACCAGCTAAATAATGTCCAAATTGATCATCACTAACAGGTTTTAAATGTTTAGGTACATGAACAGAAATAGATTTTATATTTTCTGTGTTTACTACAATTTCGTTGCATAAAGTCTCTGAGGTTCCATTTTTAATAATAAAAATGTTACCTGCTGATATACTTCATCGTTTTAACTTTTTTACTGTGTCATTTAAGATTGAGTATTTAAAACTTAATATTGAAGTGGTCCCAGCATACAGCAACGTTAAGAAGCCTATATATTTGACCTCTGGATGTCCGAAGAATCCACTTCTTCAAATTTAACTTTACTAAGTCTCTTGTTAAATCCAGGTACTGGTAATTCCAGGCTTGTGCATACAAATTTGTATGGAAGAAGTCGACTGTACATTAAGCAGCATTTCAGCCACCCACCAGTGAACCAGTCTGTAGCGATTACTTATATAACCGACGGTCTTCAAACGAGAAATTTGTTGACCGTTTTCACTAGCATTGCTAATATTTATACTACTTTTCCTTATATTTATTAATACTAATAAATACGTAATAATACATAATATATATTATACATAAGAGTTGCAAGTAGTAATAGCTAAATATTAACTAAATCTAAGGTATATTCATAGAATATTCACTCTTTCAGATCTTATAGTTTTTTGCATCTGTCTTCAGAGCTTCATAGCTTATACGCTAAACCTTGACTTGTTTTCCCTAATATATTAATTAGAATTTATTTATCAATCTAGCCTTTTCTATCATTTCCAATCTTTTTGTAGGATCAATATGATGTTTTTTTAATAAATCATCATACATTTCTTTTCATAAAGTATAAGATATACTTTTTTTAGTATATAATTTGTAACTATCAAAATAGAAAAAGATATTTTTACAATTTTTTACTCCTCCTATTCTGAATTCATAAGTATTATCTATGCTATGTCTTGAAACAATACCACCTTTAAATAATATGCATAGATGTTCTAGTACTTTAAGATTAATATCTCATTTTTGTGAAATATTAAAATTGTAACTAAATCCTCTGTGTTTACCTATAGAACAGGTGAAACAACCCTCTCCATCTGTAAATCCAGCTAATCAACTATTATTTAAACTTGGTAATATTGAACTATGTTTCAATTCAACAACATCTAATCTTATTCTACCTTTAGCTACTCAGTCATTAAATCCTTTAATGAATTTTTCAAAACTTTTTTGTTTGCTTGGTAAAATAAGATTACCATTAAATAAACTTATGATTATATCTATCTCTACTTTACTTTGAGTAACATACCTACTAGTATTTAATGATTGAGATATTACTTTACCAAACCCTAATGTTTCTTTTATAAATTCTAAAACTTTTACATCTATAGTACTTTGTGTAATAACAAAGGCTAAATCTCCTCTATTATTAACTATAAAAGATCCTTCACCTTCTGAGAATCCTATTAATCAAGCTAAGAAGTTTTCTGAAGGTGGATTTACATCAGGTAAATGGGTTTTAAACTTTTTATAAAAAGGTGTAAAATCAAAATCATTATTACTTATGGCTATAGTACTATAGTTCGATTTTTGTGAAAATCTAAAGTAAACATATATAGCTAAACTTGATAAAGTTAAATAATTTAATATATTTCTTGAGAAAAGATGTTGGTATAAAATAGGATCACCACCACCAGCTACTTCGAAGAATGAAGTATTAAAGTTTCTATCAGTTAAAATCATAGTAATACCCAATTACTATTGGTCTACTGGAAAAAATCCCATAACTATAAGTATAAAACTTAGTTTCGAAAAGAACTTCGCCCCGTAGGGCTACGTTATTTAAGGTAGACACTCAATTTCTCTCGAAATTGTTTGGACTATATTTTATATTTTCAATTTGTAAAAATTTTGTAAATGATCTCAAGTAAAAACAGTTCTTTTATCATTCATATTAGATTTTATATTTAAAATTTTTTCTTTACCTAATTCAGTTTTATGTTCACCATTATTAAATAAATCTACAACTTTCATTCAATCTATAGAATCTAAATACTTAGTTCCAAACAGTGGATATTTAATTAAATAATTCTTTGCTTGATTATTTCCTTGTAAATTAGTAGTTCTAACTCTATACTCTGGAGTAGATTTATTTAATCTTGTTTCTTTAACTTCAGTGTTAAATAAATCAGCAATTTTTTTTAAAAACTCCTGATTACTAAAACCTTTATGATCTGTTTGTCTTTGAGATATTTCCAATTTACATTCGAATTTAGGATATTTACCACTAAGAGTACTTCTAACTTGAAAAGAACCATCTGCTTCTATAAATCCTGATAATCAGGCATTAGATTCTAAGGGTTTATTATTTAAAGGCTTTTTTTCAATATTTATCTTACCTTGATAAAAATCAATCAATTTATATAAACTATTTACCTTAGGTGTTCTCATATTACCATTTAATAAAGATATAACAAATAATATACCCTCATTATTATTTATAGTCAAAATATAAGCATTAACACCTTTTTTTCTTGAAAGAGAACCAAAACCTAATTCTTTTTGAATCATTAAAGCTAGAGGTAAATCTTTTAAATGAAAAACAATTTGAATTGAAGGATAATTCAATTTACCTTTAGGTGATCTTAAAGTATTTGGTACTATTATAGTACCGTCACCTTCAATAAGACCTGCTAAATAAGCAGCAAAAGGTAAATTATTATAATTATCATTATAATTATTATTGTACGTCGAATGCAAGGATCTACAATGAAAATACTTTGGCGTGTAGTCTCTGAAGAACCCATCTAGGTTTAAACCTAGATGGTTTCCTACTGATTGTGTTATATATCTATAAATATATAACAGTTTCCAGTATATAGCCAAATTTAATACCGGCAGTTTTCTATGTTTACCGGCTAATACAGGTAATGATAATAATAACAATACTGCTGTTATTACTACAGCTCAACCAAATAAGGCTAATTTATGTAAACGAATACCTGGACTTCTCATATTTAAAATAGTTGTAATGACACCAGCGCCAGAGGCGCAGATTGGACTATATCTTCAGCGCATCATATCTTACAATGCGGTGTCTAACTTGTAGTCTCTGAGGAACCTACTAGGATACAAATAAGTATCCGTTGGTTTCCTGCTGATTGAGCATAGCCTACAAGATTGTCACGTGTCTATGTAACATCGTACCTATAGGCACTAAGCTGTTCCAGCATATAGTTAGATTTTTTATATGAACCCCATACCTAAAATATTTGTTTTATATTAATTTAAATTTATAACCTTGATAAGCTTTATCCGTATTTATACGTCTAACTAGCGTAGATTGATTTGCAGGTAAACCTTTACTATTTAAATATTCAACGCACTTACCTAAACTAGGGAATATCTTAGTTTTATTACAATCTTTTTCATCGATTAACATTACTGATTTACTTAGACTACTAATAGGTTTAGCTTTATTATTTTTTAACCTATCATTTTCTAACTTTAATGCTAAATCTGTAATAGATATATCACTTATTTTAGTATTTAATGCAGGTTCTCTAGTAAATAAATATCTACCTAAATAATAAGTACCTTTATTTAAATGCTTATTAAATGTAACATAACTAATATTAAGATTAGTAATAAAATCTTTTTGTTGCATTGAAAAGTAATACAAGATACTTTTATCTCTATTATACATATACAAAGGTTTAGCATTAGATCCACTAGGATTATTTACAACTCTTACTGTATTTAAATTAAAAGAAGGATCCAATAAATAATATTGTTCCAATACTATCTCGGATCTAAATTCATAATTGTCATATAAAGGTATTACCTCCAAAGTAAATTTAGATAAATTTCCTTTTAGTTGCGGAATTAATAAACCAATTGCTTTATGTTTATCTTTAAAATAACCATTTAATCTAATTGCTAATTGTGAAGAAGAACCGACATATTTCTCTCCAGTTTCTTTGTGTTTGAATATGTATACTCCTGAAACTTGTATCTTATTAGAAGGTGAACCAATTTTAGCTTTAAGGCTTTCCATTGTTTCATCTTTATCTAAATCATCATAAATAAATCCTCTTCTTTGAATAAGATCTTTTAATATTTCTTCAGTAATTTCTATATTACAATGAGATAAAATATCGTTAATTACTTTTGCCGTTACAGGTTTACCTGATTTCATTTGTTCATGAGCTAATTTGTGAACAAATTGATTTGCTCCGCTCCTTCCCAAAATAATTTTTCATTTATCCTTACTATTTTTATTTCCTCGGTTAGGATCGGATGGGCTATTATTTAAATTTCTTTTACTGCTAAAATTTCGCCTAGTCCCTTCGCTCTGGAAAGGTGATGTTGTTAGTTTTACATAAAAGCTTACCATTAGATTTATATTTATCAATAAAACAAATACGTGCCAAGTTAAGTTCATAGCTCCTAACATACTACTAATTCCACTTAAGTGTAAACCAAAAATTGCTAAATCAACACTTGGTCCACTGTGTGATTGGATTCCTGATAATGGAGGATAACAATTGTGTTGGTAACCTCATTTTCTTTAAAAAATTATCGTTACACTCAATGAGTTTCCTCATTGTTCGGACTATACCTTTATCTTAATAACAATAAAATATATTTATTTTTTATCATAGAACTCGAAATCTTCGATATTCATTAATTTAATTTTAAGTTTTCTAATTAAATCTCTAATTTTGCATAATTTATCAAAATCTCCTTTATGTTTTACATAAGATCTTGCTCATATTCTATACTCTACTGATTTCATACCTTTCATTGTATTATGAAAATATTCTATTATATTTTCAATGGCTCTTGAATTAGTAGTATCTATAATATAATAATTATGCTTTGATTTAAATTTAACAACAGTTGATATGTGTAATATACGTCTTATACCTTCTAAAACTATTTCATCTAATTTTTGACTTATACCAAAACCATGTACAATTCTAGCTTTATCTTTTGAAACTAAATAAAAACTACCTTCTGCTTCTATAAATCCTACTACTCATGGTTTAGTCATTACACAAGTAACATCTTCCACAGTTTTAAATGGTAATTTTGTTTTATTTCAAGCATTAGATACATATTCTGCAGGTAAGGACTCTTTCTTTATTTCTAACAAATATTTATCTTTTTCATCCTTAGAAAGATTTTTATTTTCTAATATGTCATATGCTTTTCTTAATTTTAAATAATCAAATTGTTTACTAGTTAAAAGCGGATATTTATCAAAAATAGGAAAAATTACATCTGATAATTTTTTTCTATCTCTAATTAGAAACTGTCCTTTTGTATTATCTTTTCTAACATTACCTACACCAAGCTCTTTCTTAATATAATAAAGAGCTCTAAGATTATATCTAGATAAAGCTATTTTATACACCAGATTTCATTTACCATTTTGGTATGCTATATGAAATGTACCATCTCCATCTGTCATACCAACTAATCATTGCTCAAATCAAATTCTATTATTTTTATTGTTATTGTTATTAAGATACTCTTTGTTTAGTCTCTGATGGGTAGAATAATTTCTACCTACCCAGGCGTATTTTCTCCATGAAATAGACATTTTTACACACGCTAAAGTTAATAATAAGCATAGGTATTCTATAACTTGAATTTTTATTAGATAAAATTCTAGAAGAAGTTCACGCATCGAAAAGAGTTTTATTGCCTTAGAGTCACCTCTAAGCAACTCCCTATCTCTAAGAGTTCATCCTGTACCTGCTCCATTTTCTATTGTTGCAGAGAATACAAATAATAGTAAACTAGGCACTAATAATCAGAAACTAATGTTATTTAGTCTAGGGAATGCCATATCTGGACCCCCTACTAATAATGGTAATAAGAAATTCATTGTACTACAGTTGTTAAACTGTATTTGGACTATATCTTCATCCACTGACTTAAACCAATGGAGCACAACGTATAGTCTCTGAGGATCCTAAATACCCTACGTGGGGAGCTATCCTCCTCCACCTCTAGGAACATTTGTACCTAATGCGGTGCGTAATACACCTATGAGGGGTATTTTCGTTTCCTGCGGATTATCCATTGTAACAATTTTTATTAATTTTTAGGGTCATGTACATTTAATTACATTAAAAAAAAAAACCTTTAAGGGTAAACTTTCACAACTCCCATAATAAAACTTTAGGAACTTCCCGCATATAGTTATGTTTTATTAAGTAATATTACTATTACTTTCGGCAATTTCTTTTTTATACAAATACAAAAATAATATATATATTTTTTTTTAAACAATTGAATCTAAATGAGTAAAATCAAATTGTGTACGTTTTTTATTAAATTGAGCTTTTATTTTCTCAATTTCCAATATACCTTCAGCTGTTAAAGGTTTACCCCCACGTAATATAATTTGTTGTACTACATGTCTTCAATCTTTATATGCTAAATATTTTGAAGAATACAAGGGATAACGATCAAAATATTCTATAGCTTTAATATGACTTTGTATATTATGTGATACAACCGTATAAGAATAAAAAATTCTATCCTTTTGCTCTCTAGATCTAGAATATAAATTAACCTCTAAGTATCTAGCTATAATACTCAATATGTTAAAATAACTAGTATTTACTTGTTCTACTGAAGAATATCTATGGTAATTTTGTCTTAATTCTATACGAAAGAAAACTTGTACTCTTTTTGTAGTAATTACACCTTTTTTCTTTCTATCTACTAAATTTATACTAAAATTTCCATCTCCATCAGTAAAACCTGCTAATCAAGCATTACTATTTATAGGTGATTGATCTAAACCTAAAGGTTCTATATTAATATTATAATGATCATTATACCATTTTATTGCACGATGTAATGCTTCTATTTTAGGTGTACGCATATAACCATTTATTAGGTTAATAATTTTTATGACGTCTTCTATTTTTTGAATTTGTCATATAACACAACCTTGTTGTGGTTTATTATACAATTTACCTACCTTAGTTATAGATATTAATTTTTCAGCTAAAGGATTATCATTTAAACTAAATACTATTAGTATTTTGGGTAAATATCTTTTGGCTTTTGAATCTTTATCATGTATAGCAAAAGATCCATCTGCTTCTATTAACCCAGCCAAATAAGCCCCTAGTTTTAATCTTAATTTTGATTCTTCAATTTTTGATTCTTCAATTTTTGATTCTAATGTTGTATATTTTTGCATTTGTAGAAAACTTCTTTGGATTTTACCGAAACCACTTAGTAAACCAGGCATAACCATGAAGAAAATCATCATTATGGCGTGAGCTGTAATTATACTATTATATAATTGATTATCAGCAATATATTGAACACCAGGTCCTGATAACTCTAATCTTATAAGTACAGAGAATGCTGTACCTAATAAACCTGAGAATAATGCAAACATTAAGTATAAAGTCCCAATGTCTTTAGCATTAGATGATAAGAATCATCTTTCTTGTCATTCTGTAGGTTGTTTTAAAGTTAAAAAAGATGATTGAGTATTTACCGATGCAATATCTTCTTTTTTAGCTGATGAGGAAAATCCTCTCACATATGATTTTGTTAATTGATCTAACAAAAAAAGAAGAATTAAGTTTTTTCGTTAAAAAAAAAAAAAAACGAATTTGAATATTATGTTAATAACACTTGTTATTTAGGGAGGGTACCTAGAATCGAACTAGGATATACTATGCCACATACAGCTGTTCTGCCATTGAACTACACCCACCTAATATACATATATTTTATTATATATATGTATATATATTTAAGTATTTACAAAATATTCTTAAAGTAAATAAAAGATGTTAAAGTATATTAAAGAATTTCCAAATCAAAATTACCTAGACCATTCTTTAGCAAGGTTTTATAAATTTCACTATTCATAGTTATTAATCTTTTTATTAGATAATTTTCAGAGAAATAAAACATAAATCTAGTAGATAAGTTTACAGAACTACCCACATAAGTTTTACCATTAATTCTATTTACTCATCTGTAAACTCCTGTTTACCTTTTTTTTTTCTTTTAGAATATCTGTTTTACATGATAAAGAATTTGTATAAACGATTAGCGGTTTAAATGTAGAATAGTGTACTAATTTATTATTAATTTGTGGTTTTTTTAATAAAAAACTTTTTAGACCTAAGATTAACATTTTTAATTCTCTTAAAATTTATTTTTACTCATACGAGTAATACCTATGCTATACTAGGATAACAAGTCTTATAATAAAACCTATTATAAGTAAAACCTATTTATAATAAATAATTTTACTCTGTCTGAGTCAAAGGAGAAACTCGAATTCTCATCCATAACTCATGAAATTACCGTTTTACCTGTTAAACTACTTTGACTTTTTCTATTCTATAGTATTGCATGGTACCTTTTATGATTCAGAAAAATAATTAATAAATTTTAAAGCCTAAGATTGTTACATGGTATAATGGGGAATTAGGTTATCTTTATAAGTGAATAATTTAGGTAGGGAAAATTATCTAATACGAGCTTAAAAAAAATAAAGAATATTTATAGATAAGGTGGGGGGTAGAACTTATGTTGGGCGATTAGAACACCCATGAATAAATACCAAAAATTTATGACTTACCTTTGGTTTAGTCTTCCGGAAGGGCGATTCGAACACCCAAATCTGAATACCAAAAATTCATGACTTTACCAATTCGTCTACTCCAGATTTTATCTCTTATTTGTACTTAAATGTCTTACCTATAAAAGATTTCCCTTAGCGGGAGGCGTCGTCGATTGCAGCTATAGCCATATAATTATGTAACCCTTATAAAGTTTACCTTTTTCAAGGTATGTTTTAATAGTTGGAAGAGTTGTATTTACCCCCCCTTTTCCTTTTAAATATTCTATAGTACGACGTATACTACGTTGAGTCACAATTTCACCCGTTTATACGCATTCTATAGTTTTATTATTACCGAAAGTTTTTTTTTTAGATAAAACCCCTCGGTGGGATCCACTATTTGTAATACAGACAATAAAACCTATTACGAAACCTATATTCCATTCCAATATAATATGGGTAACAAGACTTGAACTTGTAAAGTTAAAACTATCCCGGCCTAAACGGAACCTGGTTACCAAATTTCAGCATACCCATAAATTGCTCGAGATAAGACTTGAACTTATAACCTAATCATCTTCAGTGATCCGCTCTACCAATTGAGCTTCTCAAGCTAAAACTATGGAGTTATCAGGACTCGATCCTGAAATAACGATATGCAAAATCGCCGTTTTACCAGTTAAACTATAACCCCTATCCGAGAAACGATTCGAACGTTTACGACTTGCGTCACTTAATCTTAAGTTAAGACTGTCTACCAATTCCAGCACTCGGATTATTTAAGACTAAAATGACTTGAACATTTACTCAAACCATCATGAGTGGTTCGCTTTACCTATTAAGCTATAGTCTTTAATTGCGGACTTAGGGGTTGCACCTAAATATTATGGTCATGAGCCATATATGTTACTATTACATCAATCCGCATTACCTATTAAGCTATAATCTTTGATTGCGGACTTAGGGGTTGCACCTAAATATTATGGTCATGAGCCATATATGTTACTATTACATCAATCCGCATTACCAAAATTTTAAGTTTAAACGTTTTATAGATTATTCCCTCCCCCCCCGGCGGGTTGCTTCGCAACCCACCTCAGGGTTCATTATGGCCCTGAGGCGGTGCGGAACGCACCGCCGAGGGGACAGATTTAGATATATGGTTATTCTCGGTTATTTTATCTATAGTAGCTTTTAAGTGTGTACCCCTCTATACTTTTTTTTTTAATTTCTTTTGTAGCCTCGCTATGTTTCATTCCCATAGATGAACCAGCTACTTTCAATATGTTATATGTGGTATTAAGGTTATCAAGGTATAATTGTTCTTTCTCAATTAGTACATCAGGTAAACAGTACTCTAATATTTATAATCTGAAACTTGAGTAACCATGTTTTAGTAAAGCTTTATAAATTATACTATTACCTTTTGTTAATTCTCTTTTTAAGAAAACAGGTGAGTAATAATTTTTTAGCCTAAAGGAAAGATCAAGAGCACTTCCTATATAACTATCTTGGGAGTTAAGATTAACTCATCTATATATTCCTGTTTTTTCCTTATTTTAAAATCGTAATTTTTAATTTATTGGCATTATGTCAAGAAAGAGTTGGTTGAACAATGTATTTATTATTATGATTTTGAGTTAATTTTGTATCCGTGATTATCATTTTTATTAGTAAAATTACAAGATGTTTAAAAATATTTTAAATCTAATTTTATTGAAACTAAAATAAAAGTCATTTAATTTAGGTAAAAATATTTACTTGTGAACGCAAAACAAGGCGTTTATCAATACTATACTAAACTAGCCCTAGGTGGGTACTTGGGCTAATAATTGAAAAAAAAAAAGTTCAACAACAACAATTTCCAACTACTGTCAGTAAGAAATAGGTGATTTGAACACCTGACCAGCCACGTGTAAAGTGGTCGCTCTACCGCTGAGCTAATTTCTTTCAACCCAAGGGAGATTTGAACTCCCGAACTAACAGTGAAAATGTTATGTCTTAACCAGACTTGACCATTGGGTCTAAAAGCCCAGTGCAAGTATCGCACTTACTTCTACCGATTACAAAACGGTTGCATTACTTTTATGCTAACCGGGCTAAATTTAATTTATACGATATGTGAAATATTTAGTATATTAATAATTAGTACTTTATGTCTAAAAATGTTAAAATTAGTACAACTAAAGCCTATTAATCATTATTACCACCGGAGTGGTCATAACAATTTTACTCGTTGTGTTCTACAACGTTTAAAAGTATCCTAAAGTAAGCTTCGCGCTTAAATGCTTTCAGCACTTATCTTTAACTGACGTAGCCTTCCTGCCATGCCTATGTGAACAATTTACTTAAGTATAAGTAAATGAGACCTCTAAAGAGGACTAGCATAAACAACAGGTAAACCATAGGTCAATATACCCAACTCCTTTCGTACGAAGGGGCTATCTTTATTCTACTTTAATTCCCTCTAGAAGATAGAAACCATACTGTCTCACGACGTATTAACAATTTATGTTATCACAAGGTTTTCCTCCTTGTTTCAGCAGATTTCTCTGCTGTTCAGACTATTTCATATACATCCTAATTGAAAGTAGGAAGTGAAGATGTGTGAAAAATTTATTATTTTATTGTTTATATCTCATCTAAATGATTCTCCATTTTAAAATATGAACCGTTTGATTCTTTTAGATCTAATCCTAATTTGTAAAGCATGCTCATGTGCATATATGGTACGATTATTGATCTAACAGTTTCTAACTGATCTTTACTAATTACTAGCATGTATTGTTCATTACGATCATGAACTACTCTAGTAGCTATTCCTAATTTATTTGTAATTGCTTCGGCTAGTCTTTCAACATCTTGTTTAGTTGTTAAATTTTTTCTATAATCTCTTTTGTAAGATTCTAGAGAAGAATCTTTATTAAGAGCATTTACAAATCTTTTAAGAGTAGTTAGCATGTATTATATTTTATTTTATTTGGAAGTTAAAGTATTAATTAAGTATAATACTTAACTTTTAAGTCTTCTTAAGAAGAGCTATTTCACTATCAGATTGTAAATTATCGATAGTTATTATACAATTATTAATAAACCTTCAATTAAGATGTAGTCAGGCATTTAAGTCGTTGAACGTTTTTAATCCTTTTATGTATACCGGATTAAACTTCGCTGCAAATTCGCATTTAAACCAGCGTTCTTGCAATTTACCTATTTTTCATTACTATTTTACAATAGTAAGGGGCTTATACGTAACCCAGCTCATGTAGCTCTTTAATCGACGAACAGTCGAACCCTTCATGATTTTTGCATTCATGTGGATGAGCTAAGCCGACATCGAGGTGCCAAACCGCGCACTCAATTTGTACTCTCTTGCGCAAATTAGCCTGTTCAATTTATGTTATCATAAAAGATTTTCTTTTATTTCCACTTTTCTCAAAATGGTTCAGACTATTTCATCATCTTTATTAACTATTTTAGGTAGTGGGAGCAGCGTAGCTACCATCATTATTAAATTCCGCTTACTCAACCTTTAACACCAAAAGATCCTATACGAGATTTAGAATTTAATTTAGTATATTGTAAATTAGGTTTTAAGTTTCCTCTTAATACTGATGAAGGATAACCTTTAATAGAAGAGTAGACATTTACTAAATTACCTTTATATCTTACTTTGTGTTGAGATCTTGAAGCAGTATAACGTTTAGTTAATCTACCTGCACCTTCTATTCTAACACCTGATACTCTTTTATATTTAATATTATTTAACACAACTTTTTTAAGATATTCTGTTTTATTTTGTTTTATAAAATCATTCAAGAAATTATTTCTAGTATCAAAATCATTATTTACAGTAAATAAATTTTCTAAATCAAAAAAATATCTTGATCTTTCATCTAATTTAATTTTATTAATTTTTGATTTTTTTACTAAAGATTTAAGATATCTTAATAGTTTTCTTTCTTTTCTTAGTTTTAATACTAATGGTTGTGTAAAAATATCACTATTAAAATAAAAGTATTTTAAATTAATAATATTAAATTCTACATTTTTTTTATATATTTTTCTTATTAAATTAATTAAACCTTGTAAATATGAATATTCAAATTTAGTTTTATTAATATAAAGTAATTGTTTATAAAGCATGTAATATTTTAATTTTTTAAGAGATTTTATTATAAAATCTTTATAATAAAGATTTTGTATTGAATATACTTTTGAATTATAATTAGGTAAAACATTTGTTAATACTTTTATATTTTCTTGTTGTTTTTTTAATATATTTAATCCTACTTTTCTTATTAATTTTAACTTATTTAAAAATTTTTCTTTTTTAAATAAACTTGTATATCTTTTTTTTAATTTTAATAAATAATTAAGTTTTTGTCTATTATATACATATAATGTAATGTTTACTTTATCATTAGTATGTTTAAATTCACCATCACTAACAAAAATTTTATTTGTTGATAATTTTCTTATTCTACGACGTAATCTTTCTTTTCTTAATTTAGATTCTATATTTAAATTATATGAATTTAAATATCCTTTAATTAATTTTATTACTAATCTGCTTGCAACAGGTATTAAACTTAAAGCATTTTTATTATATACATAAATACTATTTTTTCAATCTCTTACAGCAGGAACAAAATCTTTGTTATATATAGTAACATTTCCATTATTTAATGATTTTTTTTTATATGTATTTTTTAATTTTGATCTTATAATATTTAGCATATTTATTAATAAATTAAGATATTAATATAATTAATCAAATTAATTATATAATATTTATGCTTGGTTATTTCCAAGTCTATTTCATTATTATTAAAATAAATAATAATAATTATACAAATTATATATTAATAGTTAATAAAGATGTTGGGCATTAAAAAAAAGGATTATTGTTAGCAATACTCACCTTTTAGTCGTTGAACGTCCTTATTTGCTTTTTCACTGCTAAAATAAGTTTCGCTTCAAATACACTATATCCTGACGTGGATAAAAGTTGTCTTTGAAATTTACCCAATATATTACCAACATTTTATAATATTGGAGGACTCACAGTTATAAATCCCTAGCGTAACTTTTTCTATAATCCAAGACCTTTCCTTAATGCATCTTGTGATCATATGCCCCGCTTACGCGACTGATAGACTTGTAGGTCAAACAGTAAAGCAAGATTTAGCCATTAAACTTTTAAAGTATAAATAATCATCATATTAATAAAGAAAGAAATTATACAATATTAATATGATAAAAAACTTTTAACAATGTAAAGTTTAAAATACATCTATTCACCATATAGTTAAAATCTTACTTAAATTAAATAATATATATTGAATTTAATCTAACAATAACTGTATAATTATAAATATAATTATAACAAATTAAAATATTTGTAAAGAGATTTACAAATTTACATATGAACTTTGGATATACCCAGGTACTTTTTGTGGGATCTGTGCCCCGCATAAACTGCCTCCCAATCCTCAAGAGCATATATTAGGAAACAAATAAAGGTGTTTCATTGTTATCTTTCAACTACCTTATACACTCGCAATCATCCTAAATTTTAACTCTTGCAATTGGTAACAGTAAAGCTGCATAGGGTCTTCTCGTCTATCTAGAGGTAAACAGTATCTGCACTGCTATTCCAATTTCACTGAGACAATCATCGAGACAGCTGTTGTATCGTTAAGTCATTCCGCACACAGTTTCAACCTTAGATAATTCAATCTTTAATAATTATATTATCCTTAGGTTTAGGTTACTGTGTTAACTTTAATCTTAGATTACTTTGTTTCGTCTAAGAGCCACTTTCGTGGTGACTAGAGCGCACCTTACACATATCACTAATTTTATGATATATGAAGAAGCATCCGCTCGTTGCTCTTTTACAGAATAATTTATTTCTTATTCTGACTTAGATCCGCGGTTACCCATTAATCTTTCGATTTATCTCTTTTGATGTTACCTTACCCTAATGATTAGTTAGGCCAGTTATAGTCTTTCGGCTATACTTTGGTTAAAAGAGCTTTAGGGTGTTCCCGGAGTTTGCTTCTTTATCGCACAAAAATTAAGTTTCCTAGACTTAATCTCATAATCCCATTAATTATTATTTAATTTCCTTAATAGGGTTAGTTATTACAGTTATTTTATATTCATTGTTAAATAGTAGCCCTTTTTCAGCTACATCTTTCAATGTTTGTTCTGAAGTAGTATACTCAGGTGAGAATGATTTAGCTGCTTCTTTAAAAGAAGGATATATTTCAGTTAGATTTGATGATATGTGTGACACACCTACTTGGATAGTTTTGTCAAACATAGTAGGAGTTTCGCTTCCTGCCCATTGACAATAATACCCATGGTATGGTCTACCTGATTCAATGTGTCTATATAAAGTTGTTTTACTAGAAGGTGCTTTAGTATTTAGATATCTAACGCATCCTCTAATACTATCAAATTCTTTAATATCATTTTCATGATGCATATCTTTTAGGATTATTTTTCTCCCCTTAGCTTTTTCTGCTTCAGCTCTATCCTGACTCAGTAAGCTTAACACCTCTGTTAGGGATAGTTCATTTTCTATAGCATCTAAAACTGGGTAATCTGTGAATATATATTTGTCTAAATATGTCTCACCTGTTTTTATACTTTTACTAAAAATAGTATGATGGATTCCTAATTTAAAGATAAAATCTTCTTGAATATCCGAAGAATATATTAATCTTGAAAAGTCTTTAGTATACATGTACAAAGGTTTAGCTCTACCACCTGTGATGCTATTAGAAATTCTTAAAGTATTCAAAGTAAACTCAGGATGTAATAAGAAATATTGTTCTAAACACTGTTCTTGATACTTTGTGTAATTATCTGTTATTGGAATAACCTGTAAGTTAAAAGCATTAACTCCTTCTTTTTTTATTAAAGGAATTAATTTCCCAGTATCTTTATGTGAACAGTTGAAATATCCAATTAATCTTTGAGCTAATTTTGAAGATGAACCTACATATTTATCACCTGTAGGTAAATAAGTTCAAATATAAACACCTGGTATTTGTACAACTCCTCTGTATGTACCTATATTTTTTATAAAATAATCCGATTTTATTGTATTAGAATCTAGATTAGTAAATTCTAATCTTGATCTATTTAATAACTCTTCTAACCTTTGCTGAGTTATTTGAATTTGAGTAAAAGATAATACTCTATTAACTTCAGCAGCGGTTATAGGATTACCTTCTTTTATTATTTGACTTGTTAAACGATAAGGTGTTAAAGTACCACCTTTTCTACCTAAAACTTTAGGTCAATCTACAACAGGAATGTTGTTATTTCTACCTAAAACTTTAGGTCAATCTACAACAGGAATGTTGTTATTTTTAGTTGAATAAAATCTCATCATTTTTATGTATTTATATCTTCATTTATTTATTTATTCTTACTGCAGTCCATGACTATTATGGTATACCATCACATAAGTATGGTATAGTAATTTTGATTTTTTAACGGATTATGTGTCCATGCTGGACCGCATTTAACGGCCAAGGTATTTCGCTACCTTAGGACCCTCATAGGTAAGGCCGCCATTTATCGGGGTGTCCTTCAAAACCTCAGTTAAAAACCAAGGTAAATTCGTTACCCAGCCGACATTGGGCAGACATCACACTCAATACTTTGATATTTTATCTTTGCAGAGTGCTGTGTTTTTATTAACAGTCGTACAACATTATTTTATGTTTCCTCTTACCATAAATTTAATTATATCATACCTTAGGTATGTTAAACTTATGATAATGGCCCTCCTTATCCCGAAGTTACGGTAGTCAATTTGCCGAGTTCCTTAATGATTGTTCACTCAAACGCCTTTGTATTCTCTACTTGCTTACTTGTGATAGTATCTAGGTACGGTATATATAAACCTTATTATACTTATATTTATTGAATATTAGCCTTAATATTTATACAACAATATAAATATATCCCTCCATTATTAACTTTTTTATAAAACTCTATTATATTGTTTTTTTTACAATACAATCTTGCAAAACTTTAACAAGTTATATTATAAATACAATATAACATATTTAGATTTATTCATAAGGCTAAGTTAATAATTTTTTATTAAAGTTAAAAATTTTCCAGAACCTTTATTACTTGTTAAAGGTTTTGTTTTTAACTTTTAAGTATTTATATATAAATATCATCAAAATTACCTTTTGATTAATATTTTTAGATACCGAAAATTAAATATAATACCATAAGCTTAAGGCGAGGATATTCCTTTTTCGTTACTCATGTCAGCATTCTCTCTTGGATTATATTGATGGAGAATTTTAATAATAAAGACATATATTATACATCTATATATTTATATAAATCATATTTTCGATATTATATAAATATCCTTAAAACATTAAGTTTTAAATATTAATAATTATTATCCATACTTATTATTTCTTAAAAAGAAATAATAATGAATATTTATCCAATGTTCCGCTACCCCACATAGACAATATTTTATTATTATACATATGTGTACAAGGTTTCGGTATATCATTTAGATCCGTTAAATTTTCGGTGTTTTTTTCTTTAATCAGTGCTCTGTTACGAGGTCTTCAAAAAATGGCCGCTTCTAAGCCTATTTCCTGATTGTATTAAAAAAAAAACATCCTTAATTTCACTCAATGATAATTTTGGAACCTTAACTCTTGTTCTGGGCTGTTTCCCTTTAGACATACAACCTTATCGCACTATGTCCGATTATTCAACATTCATCTTTGCCATTTCGAGTGCAAATACTCTCCGGTAAAGTCACTACAACCCCCCGATGTTGACAAAAATATTGTCCGAGATCACAGTTCTGTACCTGCTAAGATGTTAGTTAAATTACCTACTCATATAGGTTTCGCGGAAAACCAGCTATACTAGTCAGTTTTGTCTTTCACTAACTTACCACAGTTCTTCGGATATCTATACAACGATAACCCGTTCGGGCTTTTATAACCCTGACCATGGTAAGATCACTAGCCTTCGGGTCTAATTTTAGATACTTTTTCATTTTCTCATAATTGGTTTATCTAAGCTAATCACATTCGTAATTGCTTGCATCTAAAATTAACTTGCTGACCCATTATGCAAAAGGTACGCTCTTATTATTTATTTAAATTTCACTCGAGCTGCTTATAAAACTACTATTTCAAATTTTACCTCACGGTACTTTTCACTATCGCTTATATATCATATTTAGCCTTAGAGGAAGGTTCCCCTTTATTCTAACAGATTTTTATCCGTTTTACTTTTTCAAGTTTTGTTTTAGCTTTTGTTATTTAGTTGACACCAAATAACAATCTCGTTTGATTTCTTTTCCTAAAGTTACTAAGATATTTCAATTCACTTTGTTTATTATCTGATTTCTCTTAGAAACTAGATTGTCTAGATATTCTTTAATATATAGCTAATTATCCATAATAGTTTCTTTATATACTTACCATGCGCAAAGCGCACGAAATATATCTTTCATATTACCTATATTGCCAAATACACTTAAATTTTATTTATAATTCAGGTTATTATGATTCGAACATAACTACTCCTCAACCCAAATGAGACGCCTAACCACCTGGCTCTAACCTGTAGATTACATTTTACATTTTTAAGTTTATTCGTTATATCAGAGAGTATATGATTCGAACATATGAAAGTTTTTACCTTTAGCTAGACTCAAGCTAGCCGCCTTAAACCACTCAGCCAACTCTCTTACTTTCCACTCCATGAGGAGCTACGCTCCCCTCGTCAAGGTTTATAATTACCAGACGCGGTACGAAGCACCGCGGAGGGGTCTTATTCAATTTTTCGTTTTATACGATCCCCCTCCGTGGGTTGCAATGCAACCCACGGGGTATATTTGTGCCCCGGACGCGGTGCGGAACGCACCGCGGAGGGGAGAATGATTCTTCAGTGACTCGAACACTGAACATATCCTTATCAAGAACACACTTTACCGGTTAAGTTAAAGAATCTTCAAGAGCACTTAGATTTGAAACTAAGAAATATAAGGTTGAAGCTTACAGTTTTGCCTATTAAACTATGCTCTTCGGAAAAGAGATGAATCGAACATCTACGTGTAAAACACAATATTTAGCAAATACCTTACCCTACCAATGGCTACTTTTCCTATTACATCGGGTTAGATCGGCTTCGATCCGACATCTACTCGCTCGACAAGCAAGTTCTTTACCTATTAAGTTACTAACCCCTTTTTACGGCTAGCCGAAATCGAATCGGACACACTTCGTATGGAAAAACGAACAGTCTACCATTAACTTATAGCCATTTTATATATTCCTTATGACTAGCTGAATTCGAATCAGCACATCTTATATGGTAAATAAGCAGTCTACCGTTAACTTATAGTCATTAATATTAGAAATAC